>CALYDF020001202.1:312-34923 GCA_944474145.2 Dicrocoelium dendriticum
TTAAAGACTACTTAAATGATCTCTTTCTTTTCATCTTTCATTTGCAGATTCTCGAGAACCGCAGATATATGAAAACGTGCGAAGCACTTTACCGACCCAAAACCCTGACATTCCCTTTTGTTTGATTGTCTTATCAAGGACCTGTACACCCTCTGATTTTCCTGTTGTGGATAAACGTGCTTCCTCCGTGTCTGCTCGTTTGCCGTGTCACGCTGCGTATTGCGATTCTGTGAGTGCCCGTTGCTGTTGTGCTTCTCGCGTCGTGTGTCCGCTGTGATTGGCCCGTGCTGTTTCTACCGCCGTTGATTCGTTCCGTGCCGTTTATCCAGCTACCGCCGGTACCCCATTCCAGGAACTCCGTTATATTTGGTGTCAGAGGTGGGATCGCAATGGAGGGAAAAAAGTCAGCCCTAAAATGGAAATCGCAACTTCGTGTTGTTACCCAGGATATTTCGGATTTTCGACCTGTGCCGAGGCAACCCCCAGTTTTCGGCCTGGGGATAGATTTGACAATTGGGAGTTTCATGTATCCTTATACCTTACAGTATTCCCGAAAAGAACGTGGGCCCTTACGTTCTCAGTTTTTTGAGCGAGGAAGCCACGCGCCTCTTCCGCGCAACTGGAATCACTCCAACGGCCAGCTTCAGAAATATGGGAATCACTGCGCGGACTGTTCGGAAAACAGGAAGCCGCAGTTCTGTATAGACAGAAATTCGCTGCTCGTACCAACAGTCAGGAGAAACGGTCGAAGCGTTCGCGCGCGACTTCAGGAGCTCTCATTGAGACCTTTCCCGATCTCTCCAACGCCAAGCGGGATAAGTTGCTGGCTGAGCGTTTTTGCACCGGGTTGCACGACAGGTCCCTACGTCCCAACACTGGGATGTGCCTGCAGTTTCAGGATGCTATGAACAAGCACAGTTCACGAGTCTGATGCATGGACGGTCGCGACGAGTTGGACAGGCCACTTTGTGTTCGCACATGAAAACGTGTCCATTTCCGACAGCAGCATCTAACCTTCAACTCCACATCCGTCCAGGCGAGATTGTTGGTATGCCGTCGCTTTGGAATCGTGCGCAATTTTGCGGACATAACCCACCTACCAAGCCGCGACGTTTGCAAGGTAGGGCACGTCTCAATCCATCCAGCTTTCTTGTATCCACTTTTGTTCGTAATGCTTCGTTTCGACCTTTAACTACCCTAGGCATCCTCGAAGGTTTTGATATCCAGTTCTTGCTTGACACCGGTGTGTCATGTTCGCTGTTGCGCCTAGAGATAGCCGACCTCCTCAATGGTTGCCACGACACTACCCAGAGAACGCCACGAGTGATAACAGCCAACGGGGCTGAGTTGCTCGTCGAATTCGCAGTGCTGACTCAAGTTCAACTAGGACATGTTACCGCAGTGCACGGGTTTCTAGTTTGTCGTAACCTAAGTTGGGACGCCATTCTAGGGATGGATATTTTGGCTAAGCATGGATACTTGCTGCAGCTTGGTACCGCGAATCTATTACCAAAGTGCACTCCAGTCAACACGCAGCTGTGTCACTCACAAGGCGTTTGCACAGTTCTAGTGGCCACTCCGAAGCCATCACAGTTTGAGACTGATGTCATTTAGCCTTCGCTTAACCACAGTAGTATTTCCCAGGACTTAAAAGCCTCACTTCTCTCCCTGCTGCGTAATTAGGAGGATCTGTTTTGCGACACTCAACTTGGGCGCACCAGCGTCATCTAATAGGAAATTGATAGTGGGTGTCAGCAACTTATTCGCCAGCGAGCGCGAAGGGTGCCCATTCATTACGAAGCCTAGCTAGATCGCATGGTCTAAGCGATGCTTGATATGCGCGTTATTTGCCCATACACATCGCCCTGGTAGTCTCCAATGGTACTCGTGAAGAAGAATGACTGTTCCGTGCGACTTTGTGTAGATTATCGAAAGCTAAACAAAATCACTGGCAAGGACCCATTCCCTCACTCTCGCATTGCCGCTACATTTGATGCTCTTCATGGTGCATGATGTTTTTCGACTCTTAATTTGGCAAGTGGAGGTTTGTCCATCCGCTAAAGTAAAAACCGCGATCATTGTGCCATCCAGCCTGTATGAATTCGAGACCATGCCCTTCGGATTGGCTGACGTACCAGCTACCTTACAGCGCCTAATGCAAAAAGTGTTGGACGGCCTCATAACCAAGGAATGTTTGATATATTTGGATAATGTGATATTGCATGGTAGATCTGTCAAAGCGCACAAAGCCCGTCTACGTACAGTATTGGAACGGTTTTCTCTGTAAGGAAGTTGACTTTTCGGGACAGGTAATAAGGCCAGATGGCTTTCAAACAGACCCCGACAAGTGCGAACGAATAAGGTCGTGGCCACAACCCAGATCAGTTTGTGAATTGCGTAGCATTTTGGGCCTGGCATCTTACCACCGGAGATTTGTGCACATTTTTGACTCCATCTCGGCGCCTTTACTTCGCCTGACGGAAAAGGGACGGATGTTTGTTTGGACGGACGAGTGCGCCAGTGCTTTCGGACGACTAAAAGCTTGTCTCACGTCGCCACCGCTGTCAGGTCTCCCGGATACTTTAGAGCGAGCAGGGCCTTTTGTCCTAGACACCGACGCCAGTAATGAGGCGATTGGCGCTGTTTTGTCCCAGAAAACTTCTATTCTGAAAACGTGATATTTTATGCTAGCTGCTGACTGGACAAACGGGAGGGTAAGTATAATACAACGATAAGTGATATGTTGACTTTGCTGTATTTATTGAATTTTTTCTACAGTATTTACTGTGAAAACCTTTCCTTGTGCGAACTGACCATCAATCTCTGCAATGGTTACGAAATTTTCGTGGCCCGGAGAGACAAGTTGCGCGGTGGCAAGAAGGCCTACAAGAGTACGATTTTACCTGTGAGTACCGGCCGGGAGCACGGCATGCCAACGCAGATGCCCTTTCTCGAATTCCCGCTCTGGACGAAATAAATGCAGTTCTACACCACTCGGAAACTGATACAACGTGGTCAGAGGATCAAGCCCAGGACCCATATATATCTAACATTTATATGCGGCAAGTGGAAGGATCGTCTAAACCATCGGGTACGGAAATGCAATCCCGTTCGAAAGACGAACGCTCACTATGGGACCACTGGAGCCGATTAAGAATCATTGGTGGGACGCTGTTCCTCATGGATGACCTGGGCCCGAAAGTGATTACTCCTATGTCGAGAGTGCCGGGCGTACTACAAGCAGTCCATCAGCAGTTAGGTCACGCTGGCCAACTAAAGACGGAGACAGCCATACGTCAACGGTATTGGTGGCCAGGAATCCACGCCGACGTCGTGAAGCTATGTAACGCCTGCGAGATCTGTGCCGCTATCAAATCGAAGACCCCCTATCCCGGGCCCCATTGGAACCGATAGTGGCCACGTCCCCAGGTCAGCGAGTCGGAGTCGATCTAATGGGCCTTTGCCAGTCACAAGGAACGGGAACCGCCACCTCCTTGTTCTTATAGATTATTTTACGAAATGGTGCGAGGCCATACCTATCAAAAATCCGGATGCGGCAACGGTTGCGTCAGCCATCGTAAATGAGTGGATTGCCCGCTATGGAGCACCGCTGTCACTGCATTCAGATCAAGGCGCCGTCTTCGAGAGTCACCTGCTTCAGGAGGTGTGTCGGCTGCTGTCGGTGAGGAAGACACGTACCACATCGTATCATCCACAAGGGAATGGATTAGTAGAGCGCACCAACCGAACTATAAAAGGGATTTTGCAGAGTTTCCTGGAGCGGCACCAGTCAGATCGATGGGACGAAGCTATTCCACAATGCATGATGGCGTATCGAGCGTCTGTGCATGCAACCACGGGGTATTCTCCAGCTTTCCTGACATTTGGTCACGAGCTTCGTTTGCCTCTGGAGCTGATATCCCCTATTCCCCCAATCGAGGCTTGTTCTCTGTTAGACTACGTACGACAGCTTGGCGAACGTCTTCGATCAGCCTTTCTGTGTGCGGGAGAACACGCAAGGATAGCACAGCATCGTCAGAAAGTATGTTATGATCGGCACAGTAGGGGCCCTGAATATCACATTGGAGATCGCGTATGGTTGCACCGCCCAAGACCTCCGCCTGGCGCAGCAGCTAAGTTTCACCGACAGTGGCAAGGGCCATACGAGATTGTGTTCGTCCGTTCACCCACGGTGTATGTCGTCCGAGATGTCGCTCAACCAAATTCCGACGTTCTGACCGTGCATTACAATCAGCTGAAACCAGCGGGATCTTCAGCCTCTACTCCGAAGGAGGAAGTCGTCCCACCCGGATGCCTCCCGATCGTGGAACACACTGTGGAGATACCCCCGAAGGCGGCTCGGCGAGTATTCAGGGCACTGAGACACTGAGGACAGTGTCTTCGCCGGAAGGGGGAGTGGTGTAACGAAATCGAAACCGCCATGGGTCGTTTTAAAGACTACTTAAATGATCTCTTTCTTTTCTCTTTCATTTGCAGATTCTCGAGAAATCGCAGATATATGAAAACGTGCGAAGGCACTTTACCGACCCAAAAACTCTGACATTCCCTTTTTGTTTTGATTGTCTTATCAAGGTCCTGTACACTCCTCTGTTTTTCCTGTTGTGGATAAACGTGCTTCCTCCGTGTCTGCTCGATTTGCGCGTTCCACGCTTGCGTATTACGATTCCGTGAGTGCACGGTTGCTGTGTGTGCTTCTCGCGTCGTGTGTCCGCTGTGATTGACCGTGCTGCTTTCTACCGCCGTTGAATCGTTCCGTGCCCGTTTTCCAGCTCCCGCCGGTACCCCATTCCAAGAACTCCGTTACACTCTCTGTGTTCTTGTGCCACGGATTTTATGGCATGGTCGGTTACTACGTTCTAACCTAGAGCAATATTCATCTACAGATCTCGTTCCGTCTCAACTGGTTTCACCATCGTCGTTTGTTGTCCCTCGGAGTGGCTGACGCAAGAGGACTAGGAAGTTTAATGTGGTTGGACTTATAATTTCACGTCGAATCCCTTCTGTGAGTCTTGTCATTTCTGATTATCATTTATTTATCTTTATCTCTTTTTGGGTCGGAGTCCACTACACAGGAAAATTAATCAATTCTTTTTAGAACTATGCAATTTATCTTGATGAGTTCAGAAAATGTTAAAAATTATATTATTATTTGTTAAATATAAACTGAAGGTCAACTACCTTTAAATCATTTTAGTTTTTGGCAATTTTGCTAAATTTTTACAAAATTCAGCGAAAGCACTTAAAATTTTTACCTAGAATAAATACTAAAACCTACTTATAAAAATTTTTGAACGTAGCCAATCAGATATTTTGCCCTCAAAGTAAATAACATTAAAATTCCCAATGCATTGATGTTCTCCTTATATATTTCTAAAATAACTTGCAGATGTTCAACGCTCACATCAATGAAAAATAACAATTGCACACATAATTAAATCACCAAAATGCTACAGGTAAATGACCTATAAATTTAGCAGAAAGCGAAAAAAGAAAAAACAGTGTTAAAAACACTAAAAATTTCAATATGACAGCCTAGCATTTTAACGTAACAAGAAAGTCAAAGAATACCCAAAAATAATCACTTTTTCCAACAATTATGCAAATAAACTGGACGAGATCAGAAAATTCTAGAATAGTATATATTAACTTAACACCATATAAAAACTGAAAGTCAACTACTTCTAATACTTTCAAGTTTTGGCAATTGTACTAAAATTTGACAAAATTCCTCTAAAAATACTTGAAATTCTTCCATGAAATAACTCTCGAGACATATATATAGGAATTTCTAAGCTCTACCAATCGCATTTTCTTGCACCCAAACTAAATAACAGTATAATGCATACTACATTTAAAGTGTCCTTTTATATTTACAATACAACGTAATTATTTGCCAATTTTATACCAAATAAAATTTCAATTACACAAAGACCTAAAGTCGCCACAAAACCTACAGTTTAATAACCCCTAAAATTAGGGAGGAACCAAAAAAACAGACATGAAGGAAAAATAGAATGTTAAACCTGACAGCATAAGGGATTAACGTAACCAAAAGTCGAAAGATGTAACGGAATATAATCACATTTTTTTCAAAAAGTAGGCAAATTAACAGGAGGATTTTAGAAATTTTAATAACAATATACGTTAAGTTGTTACCCGCAACAAAAATTGAAAGTGTGCTATCTTTTGAACATTTTTAGTTATGGCAATCTTACTAAATTTTGACAATTTCAAATAAAAATGCTTAAAATACTTGCCTAAATGGGATATCTATTAAAATTCCTAAACTATACCAATCAGTCGTTTTTGCCCCTAAACTAAATACCAATAAAATTCTTATTATTTTTATATTGTCCTTAAATAATTAAAACGTAGCGTATCTACTTTACATTTTTATATCCAATATGCTAAAAATTACACAAAGACGTAAAATCAACATGAAAACAACAAATAAGTGACTCATAAATTTGGGAGAAATACAAATAAAACGGAGATGGAAGAACACTAAAAAGTTCAGCATGACAACTTAGCATTTTAACGTAAATAGAAAACAAAATAGGTAAAGAAAAATAATCACTTTTTACAAAAGCTTGGCAACTTAACGGGACGAGTTTTGATAATATTAGAAAAGTAAACGTTAATTTGGTACCTAAAAATCTAGGACGGAGACCCTAACATCTGAGATTTGCCTGGCGGCCGGTTTGGCTCGGTGGGTATGCTAGGCCAAATGGAGAGGTTGCCATTAGATGGTGGTTTGTATATATATGTAGTATACACATGGTAACTCGGTGTATGTTTTGTATTGAAGTAGGTTAATCTGGTTCTCATAGTTAGTTGTTGTGGTAGACTAGACGAGTATTGGAAGAACTTGGCGCCACATTTGTAACTGTCATCGTGGTGGATGAATATGAGAGATTAGGTATTTTGGTGCGTACTATCATCGGAAACGTGATGAGGTTGAGCCCTATGTAAAGAAGTTTGCAACTGCCACAGGGTTTTGCAAGCATACGGCTGTGACTCCACAGCATTATGAATGGCAAAATGTAAAGGGGTTGCCGGTTGAGTACGCGTACCGGTACATGTAGTATCTTTGTGTTCATGGCAGGCGCAGCAACGTTCCTGGGAAATTGTAAGTTGCTATTTTTACGTGTTATAATAAATGCTTCACCTTTCCAAGATGCTGGATTGCTGAGCACATTTCTCTTTCAACTTGAAGGTTGAATATTACGATCAAGGGGAAGGGCAATTGTGTCATTGTCATGGTTTCCTTTTTGGGAAGCCATCGCAATATACGCAGAAATAGCGGTTGACGGAGACGCGGAAGAAAGAGAGGTTTCCCTGGTGTGCGTGCTGAACTAAACGGATGACACTGGCAAGTTGTCAGATCCTGCATCGGTTTGTTCCTTGTTGAATGTCAGTTTACCAGTTAGCAACGACCTTGTTAGTAACCATCAGCACCGTCATTTCACTCACCAGGCTCCGATGGCTGGGCCACGTGTTGCGCATGCCAGCCCACCGACTCCCTCGACGTGCGTTGTTTGCTCACCGGGTATATGGGTGGAAGAAGAGGAGAGGTGACTTGGTCAAGCGGAATGAAGGCCCTCACTTCGGAGCTGGCCTCAGTTGGAGCTTCACGGCTCCCTGGTTGGGGTCCAAAAGACGGTAAACACGTTTGGCTGGATACACTTGCTGATATGGCAAGGAGCCGACGTCAGTAGCGCTCCTGCTGTGAGTGTCTTTGTCCCTCCCCATCCCTTTAGCCTCCCCTCCATCTACGATCTTATTTCGTAGGGTAAAACGTAATTAAATTTTTGGTTTTGCCTAGTAGCCGGCTAGTAGCTTACCGGAACGATGCGTATCCGTTGCTGGTAGCTCAGCTGGCATTCAACTGTTGTATTTATTTTTCCTTTATGCATTGTATGTATGTATGTATTTCCTTTATGTATTGCGGTACAATAGCGGAGGTGTTTTACCATCTCTAGCTGACATGTATAATGATGATGATTATGATGTTAGTAACCAACCCTCAGACAGCGTGTTTGATTCGGCTGTTAGCGCTGGAGAGCAGCAAGTGTCTGCCCTTGTCAAATAAAGGCGAAAGAAAGTAAAAAAGCTGCAAAACTAAAGGCGGACATGAGAGCTCTGTCGGGCGCCCGTCCCCCTCCTCAAATTCTACTACTGCGGAATCGTTGCAACTGGAAACATCTACGACACTAGGGTCTGTAAAATGGGACACTCAACTGAAGCCACCGACGTCCATGGAGCGTTTGGTAAATACTTCGCATCGCGGAGACTCACTGAACGACTGCAGTGTTATTTTCTGTAACGCCACTGTGTCCTCTGCTGTTCTCCCAGAAGACCGTATGCTAGATAACCTTCAGTGGTTTAGAATATGCGTTACCAAACTCCTGCATCCCGGCTTCCTCGGCGTGACCATGCGCAAACTAACCAGACTCGGTAACTGGCCAGCTAACTTGTCCCGCCACCGCTTTTTGCGAGTTGTTCTGTCCACTCCGGAGGAGCGCCAAGCATTTCTGCGTTTAGCCTTTGAGCTCAAAGGCACTGGCGTCATTGTGCACCCAGACCTCCCTTTGGCGGATAGACTGAAATTACGGTAAGCTGTGAAGGATCTTAAAGCCATCGTGAAGTAGCAGAGAAGGGTCTCCGCTTGGTGGGTTTTCGGCTGGTAAGTCAGCAATCCAATTTCGCCCTACCAGAGCCGGTTTTGGTGGGGCATAATCCTGGATTCACAATGTTAAATCCCTTCAGGTGATCTTAAACAATGTGCGTAGTCTGCAAAACAGGCTGTGCGAAGTCGGCGCTCTTGTCGACGACTGCTGTCCAGATGTTCTCGCATTCACTGAAACGTGGTTGTTCACCGACGTCACGGACAGTAAAGTGTGTTTGCCAGGCTACGCAGGCTGAGATGTGACCGCACCACTGATCAACGCGGAGGTCGCGTTGCGTTTTAAGTTAACTCCACACTTTCTGTCTTTAACGCGTATAGATTCAGATCGTCAGAGGGTAACGTTGAGGCACTCGCAGTTAACCTGCGCATTGCCTCCGCGCAATTTAAAAATGCGCTGGTCTATGGAAGCCCTGACAGCGTTTCTAAGGGGCTTACTGTTTTCATCCGCGAGCAATCGGCAAATAGGTGTTTAGCGAAGGGGGACTTCAATCTTCCCGACTCCGAATGGCAGCATTTTTCCTGCTGCGCTGTTACCAGGTGTTTGTCTACCGAGCTTCTCGTGCTGAGCGTGCATGCTTCCCTGTGCCAAATTGTCAATTGGCGCACTAGATCCATGATGTGTCAAAACCCTTTCCTCTTGGATTTGCTGTCCGCTAAATAATTGCTTATGTCACGGATATTGTATGCAAATCGCCTTTCGGTGCTAGGGACCACGCATGTCTCGCATTTAAGTGCGCCCTTTGTCGTCAGACTAATGATCCTCCCGACCGAGTTCCAAATATATGGCGCGCGAATTTTCAGACAATGAAAGCCAAGGCCGTAAAGTCGCCTTGTGTCATTTTGGAAAGTGGCGAGATTAAACGGCCTGGGATAGATGTTCCGTTTTACAGACGTCATGGATTCCGACTGAAAACTTCTCCAAAGCGTTACGTATCAGCATGCCTTGTGGCAACGAAGAGATACTTAGCGCGAGTTCTACAATTTGACCACGGTGTTTTGGGGCTGTCATTCCATCCGACTTTAAGTCCCAGTGTTACACTTGACCGACAGCTGCTCGCAAAGGTTGTAACATGTGGTAAATGATCCGCAAGTCATTCGGGATCATGAAAACGAAAATGTTCGTTAGACTACCTTCGGCTTTTGTAAGGCCACACTTGGAATACCGCGTCCAGGCTTTTCCTCCCTGCCTGCTTCGCGATAGGGTGGCCATTAAGCGATGCTTAAAGTCCGGGAAGAAAATAGTGCACGGATACTTTTTAAAGAAAGCTGGACGTACCCGGGAGAAGGCTACGTTAAGTTTGGATAATGTTTGCCCTGTAATACCAGTGGCGGGGTCGAGGCGACTTGGGTCCACGGCAAATGGTTTATTGGAGATGGGTCCCGATTGGTCCTGATTCAAGAATGTGACTGGTATGGGAGGCGAAGAGACGTCTAAGTAAGTGCGGCAACATTTTAGAGAATTATCTCCTTATGACGCCTTACATCTTGTTCGCCACAGTAGTCCTTTTTAAGGCGCCGTGGGTCCTTTTGAGATCAGGAGCAATTATTGTCCCCAGGTCCTTCTCCTGTGTGGAGACCTGGAATAGGTGACCACGAATGTGATACATGCCCAGTGCTTTAGCAGCACCTATAGAAAGGACTGAGCACTTACTTTATTGACTGGCAAACCTCACTTGAAAGACAAAGGGTGTGGTATATAACGCGTTTCCTGTAATCGGCCATAATTTTTGAGGCTGGACATTTATGACCATAGGTTGAGGTCGTCTGCATAGCTCAGACAGTCAGTTTGTAGCAGACTAGGTAGATCATTAATATATACTGAACTAAAATCTGAAAATTCCTACACAAGTAAATTATATAACATACCCAGAAAAATTCCCCTCCTAAATAACCTTAAAATTCACTCTACATTTATAGCGTTTTTAAATAATTATACCAAAACGTATTTATTTTCCATTTTTATACGAAATAAAATTAATATTACACAAAATCCGAAAATCACCAAAAAACTACAGTTTAAATTCCCTAAAATTAGGTAGGAAACCGAAAGAGTAAATTCAGCCAAGAAAAGACTAAAAGTTTCAACCTGACATCATGGCAAAATAAATTACCTATAAACTCAAAAGTGTAACAAAAAATAATCACTTTTTTCAGAAACCTTGGCAACTTAACGGGATGCGTTTAGAAAATTATAGAAAGGTGTGCTTAAGTTAGTGCCGTTAAAAAATTAAAATATTGAACATTTTAGTTTTGGCAAGCTTACTAAACATTGCTAAAATCCAACTAAAATTTTTGAAATTCTGACAAATCATAAATCCCAAAACATACCCATGGGAATACCTAAACTTTACCAATCAGTATTTGTTGCCTTCAACTTAAATACAAATAAAATTCACAATACCTATAGTGTCCTTAAATAATTAAAACGAAACAAAGTTATTTGCCATTTTTATACAAAATAAACCCAACATTACACAAAGTGGTAAAATCACCACAAAACATTCAGTTTAAAGTCCACGAATATTAGGGTGGAAAAAATCTTTAAAAAAGTGAGATGAAAAATAACAAAAATTACAAGAGCATATGAAATTAGCGTAACTATACCAATCAAATTTTTTGCCCCCAAAATAAATACCATTTAATTTCTAATAACGTTTTTATTGCTCCTATATGCTTTTAAAGTAGCATATATATTTGTCATGTTTATGACAAATAAAATTACAATTACAAAAAGACAGAGCCCAACAAATAACCTACCTATTATGGATCACCAAAATTAGGGAGGAAAACAACTAAAGCAAAAACAGAAATAAAATACACTAAAAATTGTAACATGATAGCACAGCAAATTAACGTAACAAGAAAATCAAAAAAACGAAGAATAGTCACCTTTGTAAAAATCTAGTCAAAATAAATGGATGAGTTTAGAAACTTTTAGAAAAGTATACGGTGAGTTTGACCCCTAAAGAAAACTGAAAGGAGCTACCTTTTAAACACTTCAATTTTTGGCAAACGTAATATATTTTGAAAATTTTCAAAGAAAAAGCTTAAGATTCGTACCTTCAAAAAACTGCACATGTCCTTTCTAGGAACACACGTCTGGAAAAGGAGTCATACTCACTTATACCACAACTGCACACCACTAGTTAAATACAACAATCACGAAAACAAAATTTATACCCCCAAACAACATCTTTCAAAGAAACACCCCAAATATACAACTTAACATAAGCAAACAACATCAAGAACAAAAGTCCAAACTCCCAACGATATAAATCGAGTACATAACAACCAAGCAATCTCTTCAAACCACGCCCAACTATACTCAACAAAGAATCATTACCACACAACTCCCTAGAAATTACACCAACATCAAATGGATAAAACCAGGTACCACTATAAAATCCTACCAAACGCCTGTACAAGCAACATCAAAACATAGCAAGGAACACTTAGGCTGACACTATCGGAACATAACCTGCCACATGCATAACCCACAAGTTTACAAAATACTGACAAAACCTTGTTACAAACACACTTAGGTATCCAATACTCAACCCAACCTGATCAGAAAGAACCAGCAAATCCAATCGAAAGGAATAGGAAGACGTGAGCATAATTCCTACAAACAACTCAAAGTGAGATACCAAATCAATTTTTAATACACCCCAAAAATAACAAATGCTTACAAAAGACCCCAAATAAAGAAAACCACATAAGGAAAAATTCAACAAACACCGAACAATTGACTCCAATAATCCGTAATAACGAGAGACATAAACAGCAACAGACTCCTGACTTCTACCTGAAGAACTCTTAAATCCCCAACTCTCATAATAAGATAACGCTTACAAACACCATGGGTCAGCAGCTGAAACAAAGCAACATACACATGCCCAAAACACAAAACAACAGTCACCAAGATATATTATTAAACGTAGACAAAGCAACTAACTTCTTCAAAGCACCAAAAGCCAAAGCAATTCAACCAGACACAAAAATATTCAACAAGGCCACAGAAAAAGCAAATCCAAATCCCTAAGACTAAATAAATAGGAATAACGAACAAGTAAACAAACAAAAGCTGCAACCGAAGTCGAAGAATGAAATAAAACCCGCATGGCGTCCCGCAATCAGGATACAAATGGGTAACACGCACCCTTAACCACAACCACCAATGAAACAGAAAAACAAATCTCCAAGATAAAGACCCTCAGCCAATATTCTACAAACATCTAACAACGAAGATAAAAGCCGCAGCAACAAAGTAACCAAAGTAGCCCGCAACCTAACACTATTCCCAAGAAACAATATTGGAAGGAAACTAACCAACCCCAGATATTCCAAAATATCAAAGTGACTAAAGAGCTACAACTAAACATCAAAATCGCCTTAACCCCCAGAAAGCACACCGTCAAATAACAGCATACTACCAGCTCCAATTAATGAAAACAGTTTACCAAAATAACATCCTACAAAGAAACAAAATCCTCAAACGTAGAACCATTATATTATTAAACGCAAAAGAAACTTTGCCACACAACCCAGCAATGACCAACACAAACAATCAAACAACTCATAACCAATTAAAACCCACCAACCAAAAACACCAGTCATATCCACGAAGGGAAGAACGACAACTACTTTGACAGGATTAATCCAATCCCAAACTGTGCCCGAAACACAATCCTCAATCTTTGGCTATCAAATCAAATACAACCATGCAAGCGGCACAACCCAAAATTGACGCACAAAACCAATCCATCCAATCTGGCACTCATATCCTAAATAACGGTTGCAGATAAAGCCGATGAAAAATAATGCAAATACCAACGAACCAATCCACAATTACACCAAATTAGGGAGGAGTAACCCATAAAGCAACTCTAAATCGACCCCATTTAATCTGGCACCTCTAATAATTCCATCTGAGTGGGAGTTAGTTAGTGGGTTAAGTGTAGAATATAGTGGTGTTTACTTTACCTGTATTTTGCTTGCGGGTATTTATTTATGTGTGTATTTGCTTGGGTTAGTTATTTGTTATTTTTAAGGGTTGTCGTTTGTTTTTATTAGCACGATGTTTCATGCTGTTTTTTTTGTTTGAGCTCGAGCTACGTTGCCTCGAGTGCGTTATGATTTGTTTGTGAACTTTATGTGGTGTGATGTTATTCCTGTGTTTGTTCTTTCGCTTCTGGTGGGTGTGTTTCAATTGTGCTCGTGTAGATTATTGAGAAATTGCAATGCTGTTAACTTTGAGAAGGCCTTACAGGCCCTCGGGCGAGTAGTGTTGTTTGGTAATGTCAGTTTGATAGTCTAAATTAGGATGCGAGTTTTGGGGATTTGTGGTCTCTTGTGAGTCGATTGAGGCTGATAGGGCTGCTGAGCAGGCCATTGTGATATAGTGGTTGTAAGATTATAGTCTTCGTTGGTAAGTAGTGTTATTGTTCCGTCGGTAGCTTAATTGAAAGTTTGGGTTCTTACCCAAGGTTGTGTTTTACCCGTGGGTACGGTTGTGGTCGCTTCTTTTTGCTTTCTTTTACCCGTTACTTTTTCTGGTGCTCTGTGTCAATTTGGTTCTTTATCTGTTGTGGATCGGAGGATTAGGAATTCCAATGCTCGAGTGTGGATTTCTGTTTATGTGTGTGGCTATATTTTGGGTCGGCAAATTTCTAAAATGTTTGGAATACTTATCTTAATCTGCTAGATTTTGTGATACTTTTGATGTGGAGGTTCCTATCGTGTTGCATATACCGTTGGAGGGTGTTTTGTATATGAGTTTGAGATGTTTTATGCACTTTTCGCTGATGCTAGCGGCGGGTTTATACTTTGAGATCCGTAAGGGATATATGTTGAAGGTTTTAAGCTGTCGCTGCTAACGATGGGAAGGGCTTGAGTACCCAACCATCTGAGATTGAAGTGGGAATGAAGGGAGGCGGTAGGATAGGTTAATCAGATTGTCTGTTTTCAAAGTATGAGGTGCCTTCGTGGGTTATCTTCTGTTGTTAATAGTTGACGATGTCTAGCCTTTGAATTTTGAGGTTTGGGTGATTTATGTCATTGGATCATAAGCGTATATCAATGATTTATTTTACTTTGGGTTTGTGAGGTGGTCTTACTTGGCTTGCTCTTTAGTATGCTTATACGGTTAAATATTTTTGATCCGTTTTATAAAATTGTTTCACATGAGATGTACAAATATGTTTTAACGAAGCATGGGATAGCAATGAATTTTTTGCTTTAGGCCTACGTTATAGGTGGTTTTGGAAAATATTGCTTAACGTTGCTATGGGTTAATTGATTTAAGGTTGCATATATAAATAAATAAACAGTATATTCTCTGTAAAATGAGACATACCTGTAAAGGCGTGATCAAATAAGCATACAAGCATAGCTTCTGTGAAATGTTAAACATTTCGTTTTAATGTAAGTAATAAAAATTAAAGATGTTGTCCGTATGAGTGAGCATACTTTCAGGTAATAGTCAGACCCAGGGACATTATGGCGCTGTGGCGCGCAAAATTCCGTCAAAACGCAAGTTGGGGGTAATTTCGCCAGGTAGTGATCCGTGAGCACAGGAGCCTAAACAAGGCTTTTTGCAACCAATAACCCTTACGAGATGGGGTGATCTGTGCTCCAACAAAGCATTGTTCATAGCAGAAGTAGTTGCACAGGTTGGATGTAGAAGGCTGAGGACTGCGTCAGTGTGAAATGCATAGCTGTGACTTTATTTTGTGGCGAGTCACATCCGCCCCGTTGCAGTGTGGTTATGCGGACATTTGTGGCGTATTATAGGGAGAACGCTTGCCAGGCGAAAACCCACCACGTCCTGGAACACTGCCGTAGCTTTCGTTGAACGGTAGTGCAAGTCGGTTATGCATCGTATAGACCGATTTCGCACTCTATTATTCGCAGTCGGTTGCCAGCCAAAATTCTTCGTTGGTTGCCCGAATGGCTTAGTACTGATACGGCAGCAGTCGTTGAGGCCGGTCGGTGATGCAAGGTTCGAAGAGTCGAATGATAATGATGCAGGTGAGTAAACACATTGTTAATAGAGGCCGGCTCTTCTATTATATTCTTGTTCGGCTCGCAAACCGTGTCCAGCTATCCTCGCTGGACTTGTCATGGGGTCGGTGAGTGAAGTTGTTTCTTGTGGCTGAATATGTCCTTAATAGGTAAAAATGCCATTCTCCGCAAATTGGATTTGTGATTCCTGCAAATGTGAGTAAGTATAACTGTTTCCATAGCCAAGTAAACATTCCATGGAAGGCCATCGGAATAGCCACGTATACGTGCGCAACGCTGTCCGTGAAATGACATCAGAATAGCTCCAGGTGACTGGCGAATAGGAATGTTTGAGGCAGTGAAGGTAATCACACCAGAGTTGTTTGTCTTCGGTTGTGGAACGGGGGATCCATGTACATATATTATTCCAGGTGAGCAAATTGTTCTCTGTGAGTACGAGGCGAGCTAAATCCATTTGTTTAGACCCCGTGAAGGTAGCGCCTCCGGAATGGCGGAATGAGCTCCATTTGTACCAGTGTGTAGGTTTTTCATTTCCTGGAGCAAGGACCAAGCGTTTTGAGGATGGGTTGGCCAGTCCCAGTGGATAAACCTTCTTGTTATGGCGGATGTACCTGTGGGAATCATGCAATACTATACACTGCAGAGAACCGTATAGGTTGGTTTGCTAGGGCCTGTTTCTTTTTGTCAAGCAACTAAGATGTTTTGGGGAGCTGTTGTTGGTTGACCTTCTTAACAACCACTTTCTCTGTCTGGGTATTGCGGTTAAGGGGTTGATATCCTAATGTTTTCTTTGCATTTTGCTGGTGTTTCGAGTATTCTTAAACCTATAAACTTTATTTGAATGGTTTTGTGGTTTTGGAAGGTGTCAATTTGGGTCGACATTCTATAATAATTTAGGCGTATTTGTTTACGGCGATTTTGTTAGTTATGTCTGTACCAGTTTTGGATGCAGCTAGTACTATGCTTTTATTGATCGGAATTTTGCTAGTGCCTTTTTTGTTCCCTTCTGAGTGGTTCCCGTCTTGCTTCAGCATATGCTTTGCTAATTTTGTCTTCCACCGGTGTACGTGTTGATTATTCCTGGGTTTGGGATGGTTAGTCATATGTGTGTGACTAAAAAGGTTTCGTTGTTTGGTTATATGGGGTTGGTATTTGCGATGGTGGCCATTGTGCGTCATGGTGGTATTGTCTGAGCACATAATACGTTTATGGTTTAGTTAGATTTGAAGATCGTAAATTTTTAGTTCTGTGACTATGCTAATTGGGGCTCCGACTGGTAAAGTTGTTTTCTTGATTGTATATGTTGGGGTGCGTTGGTGTTCTCTTGCGGGATCACATCGTTTGGTGATTTGGCGGTTTTAATTTTATTTCACTCTTGGGGCAATTAGAGATGGTATATTTTCTGCGCCCATGCTGGATGGTGCGTTGCATAACACGTGCTTTGTTGTGGCGCATTTTCATTGAGTACTTTCTCTGGGTTCTTTGGGGCTGTAATAATTGCTTTGTTATGGTGGTCACCGGGGTTGATAGGTGTGAGTTTGAAAAAGTATCTGTTAAAGGGTCCTTGGTTTTCTTCTATGTTTGAGTTCCATTTGTGTATTTTTCTTATGCATTATTTGGGTGTGTGATGTGTCCCTCGTCTAACTTATTTTATTTTTATTTTTTTCATCCCTGCTTGAAGCTTAAGTATAGTTGAGTTGGTCTTTTGAGAGGGTTAAATAGGAGTGATAGGTTATTTCGCACATTTACTAACTGGTTGGCGTCAGATTATTTAGAGTTACACTATTAAGGTTCTCAGTGGTATAAGTATTAGCCTCATGATTCGCATCTCCGTCTGGTTCATTATCTCTATGCCTAATCCCAGCCGTCGCTATATGTTCTTGCTAATGTGGCTCTCATTCCTAAACCTTTTGGACTAGTCCGGCCACTCAGGCCCCAAATGCCCATAGGCATCAAACCAAGGCCTCTCTCCTTTTGAGGATCATATGTCATCGGCTAAAGTTCTCATTGGTATGATTAACTGCCTCATGTACTCGCCTCCGTCTGCTACATTATCTGCATGCTTGGTCCTTCTACCGAAATTGTAACTTTAGGTCCCTGGTTAAGTTTTGCCTCTCGGCTCCAATCTCATGTTTCTCAGCACACAATTACGTCCACCTCTCTTGTTTTGCCACTCTTTTGGTCTATATCGCAACAGTTCAGTGGCGGTATGGTTACCACAAACGTCAACGCAACATCCCAGGCCTCTTATAATTATCTTTCCAACTGTGCCTCTCATTCGAAAACATTTGGACAAGTCAGTTCTCTCAGGCTCTAAATGTCTATACGTCTCAAACCAATGCCACTCTTATTTTGAGCATCGGCTGCCATCGACTAAAGTTCTCATTGGTATGTTACAACCTTATAATACTCCTCTTTGTCTGAATCATTATCTCTATGCTTGGTAACGCCTAGCGAAATCCAAATTTCCGGTCTCAGATTGAGTGAGCTCTCGGCTCCACTATCATGCATCTCAGCTCACATTAACGTCTCCCTCTCTTGTTTGCCTCTGTCTTCGTCCATATCGCAACTATTCAGTGGTGGTATAGGTACCACTAGCCTCAGCTCATCTGCTGCCATGCAATTTTAATTCTTACATCCCGTCTATTGGACTGATGGCTTTCTTATTCCACCAGCGCCAGATGTTGAGCACTTGAACTTCTTTGGGTCTCATCCACTCCCATGTTTAACCATATTTTATTGTATACATTTTCTGCACCTCCTCTCCTCATCGCAAACCTTGGGGTGTAAACTTGGCAATTGGCGGTGCTGTCTGCATTATTTCCTTACCCTTTGTCAATTCCGGAGCCCGCACCACTGTCGTTTGCTCTCTACAGCTGTCACAAGTATTGCTGTCTGTTCTCTCTCTAGTATTCCACACTGTACACCTATCAGACTATGCTGAGCATAATATGGCGTGCCGCTCCTGTATACTAAGTAATCAGGCTGCCAGCACTCACAAATTAGTGAGTTATAACTAGCAGTCTATTTGACTTCAACGTACCACCGTGGATGTCCACATCAGAGTGGCACACCTAGCATCTTTTGCGGCTACTGCTCATAATACTGGTCTTATTCGGCGCTGGCCATACAACCATTTTCTAACTAAACCTATAGTATTCAAGACCTTCTCTCTCATATAATAAAAGTTGAAGGCCTGTCAGCAAGCAGTTTCTTCCACATAACTAACCGGACTCACAGTATCACCCTTTCTTGTCGTATATTTGACCTGTTTGCTACACTGTAGAAGTCCCTATCTTTTTCCGCTATTCGACGTCCCTTTAGGGCTAGGTTTGCAACCGCACTGTCGCTACAGTTGTAGTAGATAAATCCCATTCTCAGCACAAATTTGACACTCCGTCTCACCCCTTCATCCAGCGCTCTAGCGTCCGATGGCTGAACGTGTTGCGTTATTATTTACATGGCCTCAAACCCGGCGTAATAACTTCACTGGCTCTCGTACATGTTCGTACGATAAGCTCTAGCACTGTCAACAGATCGCTCAACTTATATCTTACGCGCTTATTAAACCACTCACTATGTTCTTCCGGTTCTTTCAACTCATTTACCTGTTTACAACGCCTGATACTCACGGTTCCCCAACAGGAAAACTTTTGCGTACGCTAGGCCACATCGGCCAGCATCGTCCTCTCACATTCATCAAATATCAGGTCTCATGTGACAACGCAAAATTACGGACACAGATATGCTGTACAACATATACGGTCACTCCATTGCTTTCAACCAGCACAACTTTACCATAAATTTTTATATTTATACAATAACATAGTCCTGTTCAATTTTGTTGGCAGTTTGCTCGGTCCGTTTTTCTTCTCACCCTTGTTCTACAGGATAACATTACCTGCACGGAACACCGCTGAGGACATACCTGCGACGCTCCCATGAGCACGGAATCAATAAAGAACAAAGAAATAACCTGCACTTCGTAACCCTGACACACTAAAGAACCTAGAAAACTGAGCAACTCAACACAAGTCACCTGCGTCGGTTGACTTCAACAGCTCCAACCACTTGCACTGAACTTCGAAGGCGACTACACGGCCATGGGAAACAAATTGGCGTTATGTTACTGCTAATATTCGCGAGGGTATTCGGTCAGATACAAGCATGTCAATGTTATTTCACTAGCCGGCAACGTTGCAGGACGTGGTGGGTCTTCGTCTGGCAGGCGTTTTTCCTACAAAAGCCACAAATATCTGTTTACCAACACTGCGACGTGGCGGATGTGACTCGCCACTCACTAAAGTCACCGACCCTAACACACTGGCAGGTTGACCGATATCACATTTACAAGTTCTGTGCATATAAATGCTCTCGCACGAACACGCCTACATATTTGATTAGTGACACGCCACCATTCTTAGGTATTTTTCACCCGTTTCCTCACACTTCACTCACTGACCTACACTGCGTACGGGACTTCATCGTACTAATTCCTCATCAACATGCCCTATAAGTTATCTGATTACTGTCTACCTCTCGCATTCTGTGTACATAGACATTATACAACCTTTGGGCCCTATGGGCTTACGCTACTGTCTCCAACTGTACTAATCCCGCGGTTGGTGCTGCTTATTCTGCTAGCATGTACAATGTTGCAATATGCTGATCATGTCCAAAAGGCTTGTCTCGCTTTGACAAGAATATACTATTTATTTATTTATTTGCTTTGAGGTGATTAGCGATTCCAGAGACTTAGATGTTACGGTTTATCGGGGGGTTAGAGGTACCCGGGTTTAAATTTTGTGTTATAACATTTTGAGGATTGTTGCTGTCTTGGTTTGGTTTGGCGTCTAGTAACTATTTGGTGAGTTATCGGGGAATAAGTAGTTTAAGAATTGCTGTGCTTTTGTCTCGATTTTTGTTCGTCTGTTTATTAAAAACATTTCTATCATTAAGTGTTGATGGTAGTACCTGCCCAATGGCTTAGAGTTTAATGGCCGCAGGAATAAACTGTGTTAAGGTAGCGTAATTAGTTGCCTTTTAATTGAAGGATTGTTTGAATGGTTTGACGAGATGAAATTGAAATGCGTAGTGTGTGGTGAATTTAGAGTGTCTGTGCAGATCCAGGTAATGGTTAGTAAGACGGAAAGACCCCGAGAGCTTTATATTTATATTTGCTTGGGGTAAGAGTATGTGTTTTACGTATTTTTGGATCCTTGTTGGATAGGAGGGTAAAGTTACCTCGGGGATAACTAGGCAATGAGTAATGTGAGGTCTGATCTATTTATTTGATTGCCATCTCGATGTTGGCTTAGGGTAGATGTAGTGGTGTAGCGGCTGTTGCATTGGGTCTGTTCGACCTGTGTTTCCTATGAGTTGAGTTAAGACCGGCGTGAGCCAGGTCGGATCTTATCTACTGTGGTTGTGGGCTAGTACGAAAGGATTGTTCATAATTTATGTTGGGTATGTGCTTTGTGCGTTTTGCTTTGCAAAGGCAAAATATGGTGTGGTTTCACTCGTGCCTTGGTACCTATTTAATTCTGGTTGCGGGAGATGAGGAATATTATTTTACATAGGATTGTTGTATAGAGGATTGTGGGGTGTGGTTACTCTCACGGGTCTAGTATGGAGGGCTTATTGTTCGAGGAAACTCGGATTGGGTTATTCTTGGTGGAGCGGTTAATACACAGTGCCAGCATCCGCGGTTAGTCTGTGGCTTAGGTCTCTGAATCGGTTAAAAAGCTATTTGAGTAATTAGGGAGAGTAAAGGTTAAATTGTGTCCTATTTGAAATGTGCTCAAGTTGGGAAGGTATGTCTCAGTAGAAGAAAAGGATTAGATACCCTTGTATTTGTGAAATAACTTTGTGTCCTTGATTTTAATTAAAAGGATTTGGCAGCCAGCAATGTTCCTCCGGGGGAGTGTGTGTATGAATAGATGGTCCGCTTATTATCTTACCACCTTGTTAGAGGCTAGTGTACATCCGGTTTAATACTCTTGATTAGTGTTGGGGGTGGAATATTTTATTGAAGCCAGGTCAATGTGCTGCTTGTGAGGTGGCTTACGTGCACTACATTACAAAGTTGGGACTTGATATATTTTTAGATTTAGGACTCGGAAGTAGGTGGAGTTAAGTTCGTTCTATCGAAGTGTGATTTAGCTGGGGTACACACCGCCCGTCACCCATGGCGTGAGCCGTGGTAAGTCGTAACATGGTAGCGTTAGATGAATCTGATGCTAGTTGTTCCTCTTATGTGTTGGGGCAGTGCTTTTGTATGGTTATTTGTATCTGGATTTAGTTCGATATATGTTATTTTTGTGTAGTTTTGTAGCGATATGGGTATTTGTGGCTTTGGGGTGACAGCTTTGTGATTCGTCTACTCTGTTGTCATTGGAGAATGAGAATGATTCTGTGGAACTTGCGTGAACCGTGATTCCTACTTTTATGGTTATAGGTTTGTGTTATTTTAATTTGCGTTGCTTAGGGCCAGATGTTTTTACTCCAATAGAGAAGGTAGTTAAGATCGTAGGACATCAGTGGTATTGGGGTTATGAGGTGTTTAGTGCCCCTGGTTTCTATGATTCGTTGATGGGTGATTTCATAAGTTCCGTGGATAAGCCATTACGGTTGGATGTTAATGAAAAGTACAATTTTGTGGTAACTTCCAGGGATGTTATCCATTCCTTTGTTTTACCTGCGTTTAATATGAAGGTTGATGCTGTGCCTGGGCGAATAAATCAGCTTAGTTTTTTTTCGAATCGTGTAGGGGTCTTTGTTGGGTATTGTAGTGAGTTGTGTGGCGCTGGGCATGCTTATATGCCTATTGTTGTGGAGATTGTGAATCGGAATAAGTTCTAGTTTGCAGTGTATTGTATTTCTTTTTTTGTTAGTCTGTATCTTACGACGATTTTAGCTTTTTCCTTTGTATCGCATCCTGTTGCGTATTGTGTATTTTTGATAGTTAGTGCTCTATGTGTTAAAGTTTTAACTTTTATGATTGTTGGGTTTTCTTGATATTTGGTGTTGTTCAGTTTAGTGTATATTGGGGGTATATATGTGTTGTTTATTTTTGTCTCTGTGCGTAAACCAAAACCTTCGCCTTCTGTTGGAGTTAGTGTTGGAAGGGTCCTTCTCCTTTTTCTTTTTTTTTTTTTTGGTGGTCTTCAGATGTTTACTGGATTTGGGGGGTGTTTTGTAGAGAGTAGTCGTTATCTTTGTAGGAGTTTTGAGGGGTTTTCTTATTGTATGTTTTGTGTGTTTTTGTTGGTTGGTTTTGTTTTGGTGAGTGCTGTGTTGAGTTCGAAGGATTCTTTTTATCGTTAGATTGACTGGTTTAGTATATATTGTGTTGAAGTACGTGGGGTTGTAGCCTCTGAGGTGGGTGTGTTAGTCCAGCTGGAATACTAATATTAGAGGTGCCAGATTAGATGGGATCGATTTAGGATTGATTTATGGGTAGTTCCTCTCTAATTTAGTGTAATTGTGGGTTGGTCCGTTGGTAATTTGAAGTTACCTTTATCGTCTTTGGTTGCGACGGTTACTTGAAGTATGAGTGCCAGATTAGATGGGTTGGTTTTAAGCGTCAATTATGGGTTTAGTGCCCCTCGTATGGTTGTATCTGATTTGATAGCCAGGGATTGGGGATTGTGTTTCGGCCACGGTTGGGGATTAGAGTGATCCTGTCAAAGGTGTTGTTGTTTTCTTTTTTTGTGGCTCTGATTTTGGTGTTTTCTTGGTTTGTGAGTTTTGACTGAGTGTGGGTTGTTTCTTTGTTTGTATTAGGTGGTGCTGGGTTTAAAGGTAGAGTTTCTTTTGCGTTTGATAATATTGGGGTTTTGTGTTTGAGAATGTTGTTTCTTTGTGGAGTTTTATCCTTGGTTTATTGTTTTCATTATTTGGGTGCTGGTAGTATGTTGTTTTTTTTGATGGTGTGATTTTTAGGGGTTATGTCGGTATTGGTATTTAGATCGAGGTCTTTAGTTACTTTGGTGTTTTGGGAGTATTTGGGGTTGGTTAGTTTTTTTTTAATATTGTTTTACGGGAATAGGGTTAGGTTGCGGGCTTCTTTGGTTACTTTGTTTATGTCTCGTTTTGGTGATGTAGCCTTGTTTTTTATTGTTGGATGGTTGGGAGGTAGCGCCTGAGGGTTCTTATCTTGGGGTTTTGTTTTTTCTATTTTATTGGTGGTCATGACTAAGAGTGCATGTTATCCATTTGTGTCTTGATTGCTGGAGGCTATGCGGGCTCCTACTCCTGTTAGGGCTTTGGTTCATTCTTCGACTTTGGTTGCAGCCGGAGTTTGGTTTCTTGTTCGTTATTCTTATTTATTCAGTCTGGAGTCTTTAGATTTGTTGTTTTTTGTGGTTTTGTTAACTATTTTGGTGTCTGGTTGGTGTGCTTTGGTTTTTGGTGACTTAAAGAAGTTGGTTGCTTTGTCTACGTGTAATAAAATATCTTGGTGTTTGTTGTTTTTCATTTTTGGGGATTTGTATCTTGCTTTGTTTCAGTTGCTGACTCATGGGGTTTGTAAGTGTTATCTTTTTATGAGAGTTGGGGATTTGATGAGTTCCTCGGGTGGCAGTCAGGAGTCTGTTGCTGTTTATGTTTCTCGCTATTCTGGGTTGTTGGAGTCTGTGGTCCGATGTTTGTTGATTTTTTCTTTGTGTGGTTTTCCTTATTTGGGGTCTTTTTTTTGTAAGCATTTGTTATTCTCTGGGGTGTGTTATGAGTTTGATTTGGTGTCTCTTGTTGGGTTGGTTATAGGAGTTATGCTTACGTATTCGTATTCTTTTCGATTGGCTCTGCTGGTTCTTTCTGATAAGGTGGGGTTGAGTATTGGGTATGTTAGTGTTTTTGTAATACTATGTTTTGTTAGTTTTCTTGGAAAATTTGTGGGTTATGCTTGCGGTAGATTGTATCTTGAGAGTGTCAGTTTAGGTGTTTTTGGGTCCGTTGTGATGTTGCTGATGCAGGTGTTTGGTAGTGTCTTGGGGTGGTATTTGTTTGTTCATCCACTTGCGTTTGGAGTGTGGTCTAGGGAGTTGTGCGGTAATGATTCTTTAGTGGGCGCTGTTGCGAGTAGTGTAAAGGGATTGATTGGTTGTTACGTACTTGCTTTATATCGTTGGGAGTTTGGTTTTTTGTCTTGAATGGTGTTTGATTTTGGTAAGTTGTATATCTGGGGTGTTTCCTTAAAACTTGTGATATTGGGGGTTTTGTATTTTGTTTTTGTAGGGGGTGTGTTTAAGTAGCGATGTGCATATGTGGTATAAGCGAGTATGACGCCTTTCCAAGGCGTGGGTTCCTAGGGAGGACTTGTGCAGAGGTCAGATAGGTAAGAATTTTAAGTTTTTTTAGTTGAATTTTGTGAAAATTTGGTAAAATTGCCAAAAATTAAAATGTTCAAAAGGTAGCTACCTTTCGGTTTTTTTTTAGGGTACCAACTTAACGTATACTTTTCTAAAATTTTGTAAACTCGTCCCGTTAAGTTGCCTAGTTTTTGTAAAAAAGTGATTATTTTTCGTTACTTTTTTTGATTTTCTAGTTACGTTAATTTGCTATGCTGTCATGTTGAAATTTTTAGTGTTTTTTCATCTCTGTTTTTTCTTTTTTTTTTTGGTTTCCTCCTTAGTTTAGGGGGTCTTTAAACTTAGGTTTTGTGGTGATTTAAGTCTTTGTGTAATTGTAATTTTGTTTGGTATAAAAATGGCAAATAAATATGTTATGTTATAATTATATAAGGACACTATAAATATAATGTATTTTTAATGGTATTTTAGCTGGGGGCAAAAATCTGATTGGTGTAGTTTAGGAAGAGATTTAAATCGCATTGATTTTACGAAGCTGTGGGATCCAGCCCTTCAGATCACTTGGGTCCCTGAACTGGACAAGGCCACTTTGGAACTGTGGTGGCTTTTACTTAAAAGTGGACTTGTACTTTCGCTGAATGAAATTGCTCCTCCTCGCCCAAGGAGACATCTTGGGAAACCTCGATGGTGGAGAAGAAAATTTGATCGGGCGATAAAGAGGCGCCATGCTGAGTAGAGAAAAATAACAAGAAACTCGGGGTTTTCGACGTTGGCTGCAGTACAAAAGGTGTCGAAAAGTGGCTGTTAAGTTACGGCGGCACGCGAAGTACTCAGATGAGCTTAGGTTGGCCAAATTCGCGAAAACTAATCCCTAGTGTTATTACAGTTATGTCCAGTCAAAGGCTTCTTTAAGAGAGGTGGTCGGCTGTATAACCCTGGAGGACGGTACCCAGGCTGTAGAGGACGTCGATAAAGTAGAGGTGCTGCTACGTGTCTACCAAAGTCTGTATCAGTAGGACAGCGGGCCAGCCTTGCCATCACAGCCGCGCTGCTTTATTAGCTACATAATGCTGGAAATTATTCTCAAAGTGTCAGAGGTCTTCACAGAGCTGGCCAGTTTGAACCCTTATAAATCAGCCGGTCCTGATAGCGTACATCCCGCCATAGTTAAGCCGCTGGCTGCTATCTTTCAGTATCCGGTAGCGGAGTTATTCGACCAGTCTCATCAAGTAGGCAAGCTGCCACGTGACTGGAAGGAGCGACTGTTGTTGCCATCCACAAGGGGGTTCTAAATCGGTGCCTCTTAAATATAGACCTGTTATTTTGACCAGCATCATGCTGAAATGCATGGAAAAGCTTATAAGGAACATGATCTGTGAGCACTTGACTGAGCACAATCTAATTGGAGCGGAACAGCATGGCTTTCTCAAAAAGAAGTCTTGTCTTAGCAATTTACTGTGCTCTTTAGACGAGATTATCCGTTGCCTTGATGATGGGATATCGGTAGCGGTGTGCTATTTGGACTTTAGTAAAGCCACTGACGCCGTGAATCATCGATTTTTAATTGAGAAGCTGACATGGTTTGGATTCCATCCTCAACTATTACTATGGCTTTCTGAATTCTTACGTGGAAGGACATTCAGAGCCAGCGTTGGGGAAGCGAGTTTTAGTGTTGGCCATGCCTACAGCGGCGTCCCCCAAGGTTTAGTTCTTTGTCCAATGCTGCTTCCTTATGTCTATAAATGACTTGGCACCTATTCTTGAGGATCCCTGCTACATCTTAGCAGATGACTTGAAAGCTAGTCATTAGGGGAAACCAAGCGACGTTGGCTAAGGACATCATCACTGTGGTGAAATTGGTCAAGTCAATGGGACCTACCTCTAAATGCCAACAAATGTCAACTATTGACTAGTAGTGGTAGCGGAATTGCAGTTCAGTCTCCTGTGGGATCTCTATCATTGCGGTGTACTGACGAAGCCCGTGATCTAGGTGTCATCTGTAGCGAACAATTTTAAGCCTTCGGCACAGTGTCGCCATGCTGCCAATAAAGCACGACACGAGTTATTTCGTCTTAGGAGGGCGCTGAGTAACACTAAAGCAGAAGTATTCTTGCCCTTATATAAAGCAGTGGTCAGGCCACATCTGGAGTATTGTGTTCAAGCCTGGTCACCGTACCTCCGGAGTGACATCATTTGTATAGAAAAGATTCAGAAACTTGCGACCAGGATGATTGAAGGTCAACGAGGGAAGTCTTACGAAGATCGTCTAAGTAGCTTAGGATTATTTTCCTTGGAACGGCGTAGGTTGAGAGGGGATTTGATAGAGACGTTTAAGATCATTAAGGGACTTAGTGGTATTAGTTCCACCCATCTGTTTGAGTTGGCTACGTCAGACCATCTGCGCGGGCATCGGCTGAAGCTCAAACATCACAGAGCTCGTTTGGACATCAGGGCAAAGTTTTTACGAACCGAGTAGTTAACTACTGGAATAAACTTCCTTCTGATTTAGTGGAGTCTGAGACCGTAGAAGCCTTCAAAAGGGGCTTAGACAATTGTTGGTCCATCCTTTTTCCAGAGCTATTGTAGTTGTACTATATATGTAGTGTATTTTGTTGCTGGCATATGAAAGTGCAGAGATTGCTCTTGTTCTTGCTTCATTCCATTGCAGAAGCAAGAAGAGACAATCCAACGTCGAAGTGCCGGGGTTCGCTTCACTTACCGGCACAAGAACTGGACGCTCGTTAGGCGGAAGCCTCTATCGTCCATCTGACCTGACCTGACCTGAGGCAATTCAGCGTGCCTTGGATAGACTCTGGGAATGGTCTATCTTATGGTTGATGCCCATAAATAGGGCCAAGTGCTCTGTTCTCCGAATCGGAACTGCTAATCCTCCCACCCGATATGTTCTCGGCGGTGGTGAACTCCCTGTTGTCACTCAGCAGGTTGATTTAGGAGTCGTACACGCATCAGCACTTCATTCTGGAGACAACTGGAAGAAGGCTGCTTGTCGAGGGTTTCGTATGATGTGGTTTATCCGCCGCTCTTTCGGAATCTTAACGGCCAAGTTGTTTGTGAAGCTATTTTCGGCATTCGTCCGACCCCACCTGGAATATTGTATTCAGGCTTGTCCACCATGTCTTAACCGAGACAAAATGGACTTGGAGAGGGTGTTACGAGTGGGCACTCGGTTAGTGCAGGGTCTACGGGGACAGACGTATCCTGAACGCTTGCTCAGTTTGGGGATGTACTCCATGCACTACCGAAGGATAAGAGGGGACCTGATTCTCACTTATCGTATTTTGACGGGTAAGATTGGCCCGGACTTGTCAGGGCTTTTTAGTCCCGCTACGTTACCTAGTCTCCGCGGTCACCCACTGAAACTGCATAAACCACGGTCTGATAGGATTAGGACGGAAACTCGTCTATCGCGCCGAGTTATAGATCGCTGGAATTCTCTTCCAGATCACGTGGTTAGGGAACCTACGGTTAAGGGTTTTGCGCGCCAGCTCGATGCTCTTGGGTGGCAACAGCAAACCTTTCCTTTTTCTTAGCTGACTCACCTTCATTTTTCAGTTCTTTTTTATTGACTCAAATATCTTGGTATTCCATTTGCTTAGCTCTTACCACTTTCTCTTTTGCCTCCTGCGTTTGCTTTTTTCTCTTTCTTACTTCACGTAACCGACCCAGCAGGGACTGCTAGGGCAGGATACGTGGGCATTAATTGGTTGGACAGGGTGTGATGCGGTCTTTGTTTTAGGTCCATCAGTATTTCAAAGTTCGCCAACTCCTGGTTCAACGACCCGCCGAAGAAGGAACACTCACGGGATCTATCCTATCGTTCCAGTCCCGCTTGAACTTGAACTTGAACTTACCACGGAACGTCCCGAAACAACACAATTTTTTGTTACAGTAATCACACGGTCCGACTGGAACGATAGGATGAGTCCCGTATGTGTTCCTTCTTGAGCGGGTCGTCGATCCAGGAGTTGATAGGGGTGCTCCGACTTCTTGATGGGTCTAAAACGAAAACACCCGAAAAACACCCTGGTCCATTAATTTAATGCCCACGTTCCTTACATTAGCTGTCCCAGCTATGTCAGTTACGTGAAGTAAGTAAGAGAGGAAGAAGAATCAAAGGTAAGAGAGTAGAGGAAATCAGTTAAATGAAGAGAATAATAACAATGGCGAGGAAAAGTAAAGAAAATAGAATCGAAGTATGAAGATGGGAATTTGTCAGGAAAACGGAAAGGTTTCGTGTTGCCACCCAAGAGCATCTAGTTGACTGATCGAGATTTTTAGCTGAAATTACGTGGAAAACAGTGTTTGAATAAACACTTGGAACGAAATTTGACTATTGTCAAATTTCCTCTGATCCAAGATATCTTGGATTGACTGAAGTGGTACTGGTCAAAGCGTCTTCCTGACGCTTACTGGTAATTTTGCGGTTGTTCCCTTTTTAATCCCGTTTTACACCCTGTTTTGCCCTTTTATTGTGGTCGTTTTACGGTTGTATACGAGTTTTTAAATTCTGCTCTGTTTTCCACTTCAACATGGTCGTCTCGCGAAAAACCGAGGCGAATGAACACCTTGCGTCTTCGTTTGATGAGTCAAATGCAGCTTGCAGCAATTCTGCCTGTTCAAGGCCAGTGACGGATTCATCTGGTGGTATGCAGTGTGATGTTTGCTCTCGTTGGTATCACAAAAGTTGTACCGGCCTCCGAGCAAATCAGTACAACATGCTATCATCCAGTGAAAATCTTCTGTTTAGATGTGCTGATTGTTGCGCTCAGAAAGCGAAGCTCCCGGCTTTCACCTGTGCTGAATTCAAAGCACTAGCATCCAGATTCACAGTTGTTGAGAAGGCATTAGCCGAGCTTGCCTCTCTTGCCTCGCTCAACTCTAAAGTGGATTTGATTATGAAATCCCTGAATATCGCGAATGTGGACGCTGTAACGGACTGTCCTTCTGCTGACAGTTTAACCGTTGACGAGGCGTTCATCCTACCGGACGCTCCAGTTCACGTGGATATAACTGACACAGATGCCTCGGACGGCATTGTTGACCCGCCCCAAATGGAAGGCGGGTTACGGGCTCCTGGGCCATTGAAGAATAAGCGTAAGAGGGCAAGGAAAACTCGCAAACCCCCTGCCCCTAAACCGGAAGGTGATAAAGTGCTCAAGAAACAGGCGCCTGTGTTGGAAACACCACCTGGTGTTGCATTTCCCTCAGTGAGACATGAGGTGCCGTCGCCTTCGGTCCCACCGATTCCTGTCAAACAACCGTGTGGCGTGAATGGTAGAGCATGTGGTGTAAATACACCTCGTCGAGGCGATTCTTACACAGATAGCAGTGTGATTTTCAGAAACGTCACTGAATCCACTGCCGCTCTTCCCACCGAGCGCATGCTTGATGATCTTGGTTGGCTTAAAGTTTGCGTGACCAGGCTTTTACCACCAGGTTTTCCTGGCGTTACTGTCAGGAAGCTCATCAGATTGGGAAACGTTCCGGTTGGTCAACCAAATCCTCGACCCCGTCTGCTTAGGGTGGTCCTCTCCACCCCAGAAGAGCGCAGGGCCTTACTGAGATTTGCCTTCAAGCTCAAAGGTACCACGGTTAGTGTGCAACCAGACCTTCCGTTAGCGGATAGGTTAAAGTTAAAGGAAGCCATCAGAGACCTAAAAGCCCGGCGTGCAGCTGGCGAGCAAGGTCTCCGATTGGTGGGTTTTCAGGTGGTCAGCCGGCGGTCATTTTCCGCCCTGCCAGAACCTATACTACTGGCGCACGACCCAGGGCTGGTCGTGCCGAAGCCCTCCAAGTAGTACTTAGTAACGTGCGTAGCCTGAGGAACAAGATGTGCGAGGTGGGTCTGCTCGTAGACAAATCTCGTCCAGATATACTTGCTTTCACTGAAACGTGGCTGTCTGAGGAAATCACAGATGGCGAAGTATATCTGCCTGGCTACGCATTGTTCCGCGCTGACCGCTCCATTGGCCGTCAAGGGGGTGGTGTAGCTCTTTATGTGAGTTATCACATCGACGTACTGAGGACCAGCGTTTTTCAGTCTCTCGACAAATCTGTTGAGGCACTCGCAGTATTGATTTGCGCTTCCTCGGTTCAGGTTACGGTCGTGTTAGTGTATAGAAGCCCTATGAGCACCTCAAATGGAATCATAGAGTTTATACGCACTCACTCTGCGAACAAGTGTCTGGTGCTGGGAGACTTCAACCTCCCAGAGGTCTGTTGGGATGATCTATCTTGCAGTTCTGCGCTGGGATCGTTCGGTACAGAACTGCTGGACTTAACGCTGCAGGTACCACTACACCAGTTCGTGGACCTCCCCACTAGGTACATGAGCAATCAGCAGCCGTCCATTTTAGATCTTGTTTTTGCTAAGTCACTTGACTTTGTAAATGACATTAAATACGACTCGCCTCTTGGCGCTAGCGATCACGTTTGCTTGTCTTTCCAGTGTACCCTTATCAGGCCTTGCCAAGCTACTACCAGTTGGTATCCGAACATTTGGGCCGCGGACTTCCAAGCGATGCGGGATAGAGCTAGGTCATCGCCTTGTGTGATATCTGAGACCGACACTGTTCACATAGCCTGGGAAAAGCTTAAGGCTCACCTCGTCGACATTTCTGCACCTCACGTCCCACTGGTAAAAAGAAGGGAATCGAGAGCGCAGCCTCCGTGGATAGATTCCGCGGGGAAGGGCCTGCTAAAGAAGCGGTCTAGATGCTGGCGAGCTTACCGAACAGCTCCGTCAAACAGCACGTTTGACAAGTATCGGTTGGTTCGAAATGAGTGCAAGCTACATCTTAGGTTGGCCCGGCTTCAGTATGAAAAGGGCTTAGCTAATACTGCTTCGAAAAATCCCAAGAGATTCTTCGCTTACGTTAAACGACGCTGTGGTGCAAACTCGCCCATTCCACCATTGCTTCGAGGAGATGGGACCCATGCCTATAGCGACTATGACAAGGCATGCGTGCTTGGTAAGCAGTACTCAAGCGTCTTTGTCCGCGAGACAAATACGCCATGTAAAGAGTTAGCTCCAAGAGTCCCTGAGGACTGTTGTCTGGATGAAATTCCTGTAACTGAGTCCCAAGTTCTCCGGTTGCTAAAAGAGGTGAACCCAACTAAGGCTTCTGGGCCAGATTCTGTTCATCCAAAATTGTTGCACGAATTGGCAGGGGAACTCAGTGGACCTCTGACTTGTGTGTTTCAGAAGTCACTCAACAGCTGTATCTTGCCTACCGAATGGAAGGAGGCTGTTGTCTGCCCGATTTTCAAGTGCGGTGACAAAGACCTACCGGCTAATTACAGGCCTGTCAGCTTGACTAGCGTGGTCGTTAAGTTACTTGAAAAATTAGTACGAGATACAGTGGAGAACCATTTAAATAGGTTTAACCTGCTTAGCGTCGAGCAACATGGTTTTCGCAAAGGATTTTCGTGTCAGACGAACTTGCTGGTAGCTCGTGAGTGCTGGGCTGAAGCCGTAGACAGTGGACATGCGGTGGATGTGGTGTTCATTGACTTCGCCAAGGCCTTTGACACTGTCCCCCATTCGCGACTCTCACTGAAGTTGAGGTCGTATGGAATAGCTGGTCGCGCTCTCCAGTGGGTGTCAGCTTTTCTGGATGGACGGGAACAGTGTATTCGTGTGGGAAGCAGTCTTTCGTTTCGACAGGCTGTACTTAGCGGCGTTCCGCAAGGCTCTGTCCTAGGTCCGCTGCTGTTCTCAGTCTACGTGAATGACTTGCCGGAGGAGCTTGAGGTACAATCGCTTTTATTTGCAGATGACCTAAAGCTCTGGAATATTGTTGATATCCCTGGAGGTCCTATGGCTCTTCAACGGGCTCTGGATAGACTCTGGGAATGGTCTGTCTTGTGGTTGCTGCCTATAAACCGGGCAAAGTGTTCAGTGCTGCGTATCGGAGCGTCTGATTCCTCCACAAGTTATGTGCTCGATGGGACTGTACTTCCTCACGTGACTCATCAGGTTGATCTAGGTGTCGTCCACTGTTCCACATTACACTCTGGAGACAACTGGAAGAAGGCGGCTAGTAAAGGGTTCCGAATGTTGTGGTTTATCCGTCGTTCTTTTGGGACCCTAACCGCTGATGTGTTTGTGAAGCTCTTCTCAGCGTTTGTGCGACCCCACCTAGAATATTGCGTCCAGGCCTGTCCACCATGCCTTGTCCGGGACAAAATGGCACTAGAAAGGGTGTTGCGTGTCGGTACTAGGTTGGTCAAGGGATTACGAGGGCAAACGTACCCCGAACGCCTACTTAGTTTGGGGATGCAGTCAATGCACTATCGAAGAATTAGAGGGGACCTAATCCTAACCTACCGTATTTTGACTGGGAAGGTTGGTCCTGATTTGTCCATGCTATTTAGTCCTGCTAGATTATCTGGTCTCCGCGGGCATTGTATGAAGCTGGACAAACCGCGGTCCGATCGAGTTAGAGCGGAGACACGCTTATCGCGTCGAGTCATCGAGCGCTGGAACCTGCTTCCAGAAAATGTTGTCAAGAAGCTACGGTTAAGGGGTTTGAGCGTCAACTAGATGCTCTTGGGTGGCAACACGAAACCTTCCCGTTTTCCTGATAGATTCCCATCTTCATACTTCGATTCTATTTTCTTTACTTTTCTTCGCCATTGGTATTATCCTCTTCTTTTAACTGATTTGATTCTTCTTCCTCTCTTACTTCACGTAACTGACATAGCTGGGACAGCTAATGTAAGGAACGTGGGCATTAAATTGGTGGACCAGGGTGTTTTTCGGGTGTTTTCGTTTTAGACCCATCAAGAAGTCGGAGCACCCCTATCAACTCCTGGATCGACGACCCGCTCAAGAAGGAACACTTACGGGATTCATCCTATCGTTCCAGTCCTACTTGAACTTGAACTTGTACCGGAACGCAAAGTCCCTCCAGGCCAATTTTTCATGTCAAAAATTAGCCACTCTCCGTGTTGTAGTGCTGTTGCTCGTCGTCGGTCTGCTAACCTCGTTCATCGATCATCGGATCTAACGGGTCGAATTATTGTGCTGACTAAGTTTCGTCTTCCAATTGGATTGTGCGACTAACTTATGGCCTACCGATGATTATGCTTTACCTAAGGTCATGTCTAGCATTCTTTTTACAGATTGAGTTCTTTTATGTAGTTAAGCCCCTTTTCATTTGGCCTTTCCACTACACACCGCATGATGAAGAGTTTACATTACATACGTCTTATGGGTCCCTAACACTGCAGCATGTCACTGAGGCACGTGATCTAAGTGTCCTCGTGACGAGTGACGCGCATTGCCGACATGCGGTTAATAAAACGCGACCGGAGTTGTTTCGTCTCAGGAGTTGTACCAAGCCAGAGGTCTTTCTTCCTTTTTCAAAGTTCTGGTCAGACCACGTCTGGAATACTGTGTTCACGCATGAGCACCCTACCTGCAGAAAGATATTATTTGTATTGAGAATGTGCAAAGACTGGTCACACGAATGATAGAAGGCCAGCGCGGGTTACGGTATGAAGATCGGTTAGCAAACTTACATTTGTTCTCAATAAGACGCA
>CALYDF020001203.1:0-74532 GCA_944474145.2 Dicrocoelium dendriticum
AGGAGGTGGTTGAGGGAGTAAGTCTAATTTGCGATTGACAGGGCAAAATGCTGTAGGGGTCATCTGTGAAATTTGCAGGAACGGTGGGAACAATGTTTGGCTTCTGCCGCGTAATTAAGCAGTGGGATTGTCCACAGCTGCATTCTCTCCTGTACTAAAAATTGGTCATACTTAGGGGTGGTGGAAAAGGCTGCACACATATGAGACGAGATGTGAGGTGGCCTGTCTTCGTGGCATAGTTTCTTCTATCATTAATGAATTTGTTTTTGTGGTATGGAAAGGAATAATGGTGTGGGGTATCCAAAAGATATTTGTTTCTGGTTTTTATCTGCTCAGGAATTCGCTTTACATAGTAGTTTGCGATATATGCTGGTAGATCTTGTTAGTTTTAATCGTGTTCCTCACAGGCCTAAGTCTTTTGTTGCATCCGGTGAGTGGCTGTGTGTTTTCTACATTATTGGTTTGACTGCCCGTTGGGGTCCTTTTAACGTTGATTTCAGCTTGCGACACAGCTACAGGGCCCTTCATATTCAGCTCCTCCCAATGGTTAGAATTTGCTGTATAAGTTATGAACCGTGAATTCAATTTAGTTAGTTCACACACGTCAAGACTGATGAGGTAGTAGTTAGTAGGGTTTTGCTTAGATGACATTGTTGTATAGTCATGAAAAGTGGTGACCGAGGTACTTCTCATATGAGGTGAGCTGTCGAGATCCACCTCAAAGTGTCTAAATGCCGCATTAGATAAATTATCTTTTTGACCATTGGTCTGAGAACACTTAACCAAGATAGCCTTTTGGGCCAGTGATTTTGACGAAATATCACTAAGGGTCCTTTGTAGATTTGTGCAATCAGGTTTAATCAATATGTGTTTGTATTGGGTCCGCTGGGCTATAGTGAGCTGATTACTCAACAATCGTTTGCGAATTCCTCAGTTGACAATTTAAAAACGGTCAAACAGTAGTGTTTAGGTGATTTCATTTATAGACGGACGAGTTGCATTCAATCTCGGACAAGTTGCAGGCCGTAAATACCGCAGATTAAGTTCGCCCAAACTAAATCTATCTGGAATGTTAAAAACGACCACATTTTTCAGTCTGCTCATTCCTACATGTACCTCAGATGCAATTGAGGGGCTTAACTGTACTGCCTTCCCACTTTGGCTGGATCAAGGATTTCCCATGGGTTACTGATATGGTCTAATGAAGCCAGGCGATCTCGGATTGGTTCGACGATGGTTAATATTTTTCTAATCTCGTGGAATTGGGATTACAGGGAGTTGAGCTTGTCACGGAGTTTTGAAATAAGAGCAGCAATAGGATTAGGACTGACTTGCAGCTTGGTCGAGACTTCGGTTTTCCTTGGCTTTGTTTGCGCGGTTGTTGAAATCCTACATTTTGCTTGTCGAGGATCTATATCTGACACAGACAGCATAGGCCAATCAATTAAATATTTACATTTAGTGAGCTAATATACACCAAATTTGCGCAGGTTGAACAACACACAAAAAAGCAAAATATTGATGCACAATGCATGCAGCAGATATGTGTGCAACACATTAATCCCGAAGCAAAACCGGAATCCGGCCTTGCACCCCAAAAATTTACGGCGTCCTTGGGCACAGCTGTTTGAATTATACGGAGTGGCAAACTTTTCATGTGCCAACATTGATACTCGGTCGAAGGTGCTATTTAAAATATCAGCAAAGTATTGATGCATAATCCTATTAAGGATAAAGTTATTAGTGACCTACTATACATCCCGGTGTTGGGTAACTGAAACCGCAGCTTCTATCTTTTCACATGGTGTGGTATGCATTGACACCTTTGCAACTAATCCAGCGATCTTCCGATATCATCACAAGATACGGTGGCCAAGGGATTTTATTCAGATGGCCCACTCTATTTGGTTTGTTGTTCCATGTAATTAACAAGTATTAGTCGACTTATCAAACTAAAATCTGTAACAGTTAGTTCCCTTTAGTAGTTTAAGCAACGATAAGAGAAGACGAATATTAGCTGATGCTAGCGTTTCCTATTAGCTCGTCGGTATCAATATAATATATGGAAAATATTTTCCTTAGTCTCATATGGAGCATTCAAGATAATCAAGCTCATAGTTGTGGTCATTTTATTTGATATTAGAACCAATGCAACTTCAGGTTGACAACTACTTGCTTTTGACACATGGTTGGCTTCCTCCGGTTCCGGATGTAACTATCAATGTGGCCTACAAAGGACAGACACAGGAAGCCTGCACCTATAGAGGGACCATATTTAGGGACCACAGGTTATTAGGAGCAATTTTATGATCGATGCTCATGGCTAGCGCTTTCATCTGCATATCATCAAATTGTACATCTGATACATTTTAGACGTAGTCACTAAGAGCACGTGTAGCGGTTTGGGTATTTGCTACCATCAAGGAATTCCGCAATTTTATTTTGTGCACTCCAACATAAGTGGTCGCACCCAAACCGAAGTTCTCTTCACCCCAACAGAAGGGGTCTCGCAACCCAACATAAATGGTCTTTGTTCTTGTGTGCTATTAGATGCAGCTACCAGAAAACTTCTTCTTGCTGTTTGCTACACGTAATCAGTAATCATTAATCTGCTAAAATATTGATATGCTTATTTGAACGCCTAGGGACAGACTTTCCACAACCGGCATCAGCGAGTATGTGTATTCATCAGACTTGCTGGCTTCGACTTTGTCCTATATAATTGCACTTATGCAATACGTCTAAGTTTGGTATTAGAGGGTGCGATCTTGTTTTTATGCAACAGCTTTAGCCTTGAAAGTAGATAACGTCGAAGAATAACACACTCGTTAAGAAAGGATATTTCCACACTTTTGTAAGCAAGCTTGCATCTTACGTGAAAGAGATTAGGGAGAGATTGATATATTCGGCGGGAATTCGTTACTTAAGTAATTTAAAGCAGTAAGTTCCTTCCAATAGTTTGAACAACGAAATGAGAAGAAGAATATTTGCATTTGCTAGCATTTTGCTTTCTATCGTGTGATCACGCTTATAGAGAGCGGTTACCCAAATTGATTCATAGGAAACATAACCAGGTTATACTGTCCAAAAACGGTGCTGACTACCCCAAACATGCATCGAGCTGCCATTGGAGGGTGACACCACGGTAAGAAAGATTACTAAACACATATGCTTGGCCATTCAGAGTAGGTACTGTGCGGTAGAGCCGGTAAACAATAACGGAACCCGAAAGTTGCAGTTATCTCCATTATTGGAAGGTGAATCCGTCGGCCCCAAGTCACACTTTGTTTGCCAATTCGTGTGTGACTGCGGCATCAATCACATCGGCAGTCGTACGTGCTTTGGTTTCCAGAGTAAAGGACCACTTACCAACCTGGGTATAGCGCGAAGTTAATCAATCCCATCTGAAGATACATGCTCGGGTAAGCCGCCGACTCCCTCCCTATGTAATCACATTTTGACGACATTTGGGCGAACTCATCCCTTATCGGAGTTTCGGGTCAGGTTGCGTCAAGTAAATTCACGCCTTTCGCGATTTGACGAGCCCATCGCGTTAAGCCGAATTAGAACAGTTTGATGTGTCAATAAGCAACTAGTTGTCAACCTACAGTTGTCGTGGTCCTAACGTCAACAACAATGATCACAAATATGAACTTTATTTTCTCGACTGCTTCCCTTGAGATTTACGAACATATTTCATATTTATTATCCTGGTACTGAAGAGATAATACAAAACGCTAGCATCCGTCATTACTCGTCTCTGATTTCGATAGAAAAAGTAAATTTTTCTACTAATCCACATTAGGTGAAAATAAGATATGCTTTTACACCAGCAGCCTCACATACCCACCTCTATTATTACCTATCCGACAGGAATGGATTTTTCTATGAATTTCGCTTTTAATAAACATATGTGTACTAGAACCTAGGTGATCTCCAGGCTCAAAATAATATCTGCGGTTAAATTCAATGCTACTGAAAGCAAATTTTCATAGACAAGGATGAGAAGGGATCAAAGTTATTGCTGCGGTTCCAGCCGTGTGCACTATAAGATCAAAATAGCTGTGCATATAACAGTATGTAGATGATTTATGGATATTAATACAAATTGCTTCTACTCTCAAAGCTGAACACATTCAAGCAGCAAGTATCTCATACAATATCGCTTAAATGCAAACTGGAATAATATTTATCCACAAGCGCCCCGAGTCACCAAATGAGAACGAGTAGATTCCCTGATTTCAAGCAAATATGATAGGAAGATAACAGAGTAGAATTTTTATACCCTACCTAGTACTCAGCGTTATTGAGATTTAATCCACATATACTGGAAAATTTAAAAATGTTCCATCTGGTAGCTATCCTAAAATAATTGTTATAAATGCCGCACATGCAGGTGGTACACCCTTCTTCTTTTTTGTATTTTAAACGGTGCATAACACAAATAATAAGCTTGTTATTTTATTATGCATTACTAAGATCGAGAAATTCTTAGAGGCAGAAGTATGCCGTAGTCATGAAACAAAACTTTTCCACGCACGAGTGACCTATGTAATTTACCAGGGCAGTGACCAATTTCATGTTTTTCCGGCGACTCCTGCTGTGGTCTTCGAGTAGCTTTCACAAACGTTTGAAGCTTTGTGCACAAACGCGATCAGCATTGTTGTTTGTTATGTCTAAGCGGCCAGACGTAGTGGGGCTCGCAGTCATGGCTGCATTCAGAGGTATATACCCAGGAACAGGAATTCAACGGTTACTCGTTCTTCCGGTGCGATAGACTAACAAATGCTCGCGATGGTGTCTTGCTTTACATCCGGTCTTTCCTGCGTGGGAGACTGGTGAGCACCTACCGAAGGGACTATATTTTGTGTGAGCTACTTTGGTGCTCCATCCACCTCAGGCGTGGAGAACTACTTGTGGGCTCAGTCTATCGCAGCCCCCTGAGTCGTTGTCTGGATTGGCTGCCCCATCTTCGAATCCACATGAGTCGTCCACAATTTCTGCCTATGGACCATTTTAGACGTCCTCGAATACGTTGGCTTGATGTGGATTTCATGCCTGCGAATAGTGAGATTAAAGCAATGTTCGTGGATTAGTTACTTGGAACTGTTTTATCGCAAAATATATGCCAGCCAAAACGTATAACAACGCGCTCAACCCCGTCCCATCTCGACTTCATTTTAACGAGATACGAACAACGGGTGCATGACGTTCGGATCCTGGAATTCCTGGCTACAAGCGTCCACTCAGTGCGCATAGCGGCTATGGTATTACCTTTACAGTATTCATGTCCGCTGGATCCAACTTTCAACTACTGTAAAACGGATTTTGATTCTCTAGCTCGTGCCACGAGCCAGCTGGATTGGTCTATGTCACAAGCTACATCCGTGGAAGAATTTTGGATTTTTATAAAAGATAGGTTGACATCACTGTATTCTAATGCGTGTCCTTAAAATGTCGGAAGATTGGACCGACTAAGCCTCATTGGTTTTACAAGGAGTATGTTAATCCGGCTAGTAGGCGGCGCAGACTGGGGGATAGATTCCTCCTCATTGGCTCTGCCATTGACTACGAAGGGTATGAATGTCAGCGAAACCGCTGTAACAGTGCAACAAGTAATAAGCGCCGACATTTCGAAGAGCAGTGCTTAATCGCTGCAAAGACCGTCCCAAAGACAATCTTAGCTTATGTGAAGCGACGCCTGAAGCCGGCAGGTGCTGTGCCAGTGCTGGATGGCCCGGATGGACAGCCCCTAATCTCCAGCACTGAGTGTGCGTCCGCGTTCGCGGCCAACTTGTCAGACAGCTATTTTAGCAAAGATTGCTGAGAAAATAGCAAAAGAAGTATTATTGCAGTTGCTACAGTACAAAAGAAGTACCGACGTCTGCACAGCACTGTTTTATGCAAATCCACTCATGTATTACAAACTTGTTTGTGACGAGGCACGAGTGGTTGAAGGCAACAAGCAAGTGGAAGTGTCGACGGGTTATTAATTGATTTCAGTAAAGCGTTCGACAAGGTCATCCATGAGGTTCTCCTTCGCAAACTCAGGATGTGCGCTGTCGGTGTTTCACTGCACCGGAGGATTCTTGACTTTCTTGTTGGACGAAAGTGGATGGTACAGGTCGACGACCATCTAACTGACTGGTATCCCTCTACAAGTAGCGTGCTTCAAGGCACTGTGCTGGGGCCCACTCTGTTCCCGATCCACATCAACGATCTACCTCAGCTCTTCGGTCGCTGTGAAATTTGTTTACAGACGACATGAAGACTTGGAGAGAAATTGACACCCCCGATGACTGTGGCCTATTTCAGCTAACTCAACCAACTATACACATGGTCTGCAGAAATTCATCTCCCGGTCAACCCAGTCAAGACTGCATTTATGAGCATGGGGAAGGGTGCTGACGGCCAAACGATGTGTCCCATACCCTCCATGAAGGACCTAGGTGTACTGTCGTGCTACTATTTTAAGTCAGTGGTTAACACGAACTGGCTATATCGTAACAGACTCTGCATGCTTTGGGTGCTCACTCGTTTCTTCGGCACATGGTCTGATGGGGTTGACACTTGCCTCTTCCCTTCCATCTTTAGATCAATGTTATATTACGGCTCGCTCACCTATTTTCAGATACCCGTGGCGAGACACAAAAGATCGAACGGGTCCAGCACGTTGCTGCCAGACTCATCCTGGATATACGTAGCTTGGGGTATGAAGACCGATGCGATAAACTAGGACTACAACCTGTCCTACCGTCGAGTGCGAGTCGACCACATTACGACCTACCGTATTTTATATTTCAGTGACTTTTCCATGCTGATGTCAATGCCGCACTTACGAAGGCCATGCAGCAAAGGCGGACACAGATACAAACTTGTCGTGCCGCATGCGGAGCGAGGTCCCCACGCAATGTGCTTCGAACGGGGCGTGGCCAATATTTGAAACATTTTGCCTGAACATGTGATGGAGGCGACATCTGTGCATCAGTTCAAAACGTTGTTAGATTTATATTTTGCCACTATTCGATTCAGAGAACCATTCCACAATTATGATGACATGTCACATTTATGAGTCCTGCAATACCTTGAGTCAACTATCTTAAATGATACATGAGAACGGTAACCATATTCACGGCAGACAATTTGCATAACATTTTGCACCATAATTCGAAAGAGTTGTTCAGAACTCGCTTCTACTTGCTCTATAATGCAGTATTCACTATTTACAGATGCGAGACAAATCCATCCCTGTTGGCATCTGAATATCTAATCACACCGATCAATTGTTCGTTGTGCAATAATTCGGTCTGTGTTATCACCGGAAGGGACAAACACATAAGTGATCCATGTGAACTCCCATCGGTGGTACATTAATGCGATTTCCTTGATATACATGTTAAGTGATAAATCAAATTGGCCATGTCCGCACACATTGAAGGATAAGAAGATGCTACTGATTATGACGCTCACTAGATTGTGCCTGCAGATAATCGGCAGAACCTTGCACTAAAGCTTTTGCAGGATTTAGGAAACGCAATCTGTCGCTGATGCATCGTAATCAGTGTTTAACAAAATTAGGCAGCCGTGTCACATAGATCCTTGTGAATACCTTTGCTGGTAAGGACTACACTGTTAACAGTTTTTCAATGGGTGCGGCGCATGGAAATTCAGATGCTTCTGTAATGGGGAAAAGTGGTATAACATTACATACAACCAAAGCATAAAAATCGAAACATTACTTAGTTACACTTCCGGTTACAACGATTTACAACATGCATAATGAATCTTTCTCATAACTTATCATATTAAGATGTTCCCTGCTATCATTAGCCATTGTTGCTGTTCATATTAGATCACATAATGCGCTCTATTACTAAAGTTACTTTTAACTATATTCTTAATACATGGAGACAGCAGCGCGCTTTGGTTTAGACTCAACCTAGTGTAACCATTTGAATGTAAATGTTACCACTGGGGAAGTTATACACACTCTCCTCCGCATAACACAAACTTGGAATCAAAATATTAGGTGGAACAATGTGGTTTGATTCCCTTTTTCGTTCATCTGACAGCCTGCAATTTTTCTGCTTGCATTTTGCTAAAATGGTGAGCAAAGCTTGATTTCGCAGCTACAAATATTTTGGAACATGATTTATGGTTGAATGCTTGCAACTGCTTATTTAGAGAGGATATCCTGTTGTTGTAGAGCACCGGGTGGAGTAAAATAAAACCATCGTGTTTAACAATGAAGAGGAGTCGAACGTTTACGGATAAGATCAAAATTTCGTTTTCGAATGCAATCCATTCGCCAAACCTTGTCTGGGTTTTATCTCCCCACGCATTTGCTGCTCCTACAATTAATTCGTCTTGCTTGATAATAATTTGGACCATCTAATTCGTAATCTCTTTCAACGGTTACCAATAGGATTATTAATAAATTTCGCTAACTACATTCGCAAAATGTTGAACTCTGACCGAATCTTTTCCACCTAATTACTAATGGTAAAACCCAATGTCCCTAGATCAGCTCATTGGAAATAGAAATAGCCAACAGCATTAAGCATTTACAAACGGGAGATTTAGTTTAATCTCTTAATACGACAGTATCTAACAGGCAATATATCTTCCACAGTTTTGCAAACAATGTATCTGCTAACGTTCTCCGTTCATGCCCGTTCCCCAACTTGGTATGACGTCGTTTTTAACAAGGTTTGATGACCTAGCTTCTAGAGAAATAGAAACAAGGAAGGGATATATTATATACCGCAGACACAGCACGGGATGAAAAAGTGGTTGCAAGGTCAGAGATAAAATTGATTTACTGTGTTTAATGTCTTAAACCTCAATAATTGGATATACCTTGTTCGTACAACTTACTACTCCTCATCAACTGAAACCACGATCCGAATACCGATTTTTCAATACCAGAGTTGATCAGTGGATGGAGGCTACATTTTAATCAAAATCATTTTCTGGCATCAAATCAACATTATAGGTAAACTGGAAAACAATCAACATTTTGGAACCAATTTTTATCAACGTCCCGTTGCTAGAGACGCTCAAATTTATTTACGAATACATGACCGATGAACAAATACATTTTAGTATTCCAGTACCAAAACTGAATGAAGTAATTCTGCGACGCACCATTAACAAACAGTTTCTGTTTACACATAATTTTGCAGCATGAAATATTACACATATATGGAATAGTTTACAGTGCGGTTTCTACTAATGTGTGCAACGCGTTGACAGAGGCATGATTCTAAAACTTTTATCCTGAAGATTATGGCACGGAATAAAGCAGGCATTTGAGCTTTAAAAATCTATTAAATATATATGGGTCTCAAGTTCTCATTTTCTAGCATACTGTTGAAAGCATTGTCCACTTGATTTTCGCAACTTTGGGGGTGAACAAGTTACTTCAGATAGCGCACAGTAAATCAATACCCGAGGCATCGTGTGCTACAGTGCATCCGCATGTAAAGCCGCGGTCATTATTTGTGTGATCACAAATCTTAAAATCCTGTCGGCGTATGATGAGATAGTAGGAAGCGATGCATTCACCTGGTCTCTCACAATGGCCGTCTCTCTACCAATTCCGAAAAGCCGGAAGAAACCAGTTACCTAAATGCTGGATAAAACACGATCTTCTGTACATCACTTCAGGTGATCGAATAGTCACCAAACAAGCCGCATTCTTGCGGCGTTGGTGCGTTGGTGCCCTAAGCACGCGCAGTCCGTTTTATTATAGTTAGAGTTGTCAACTGACTATAAATCGCTGCTTGCGGGTACGGATTGGTCCATTAATAATGGTATGCTATGTACTATTATGCCATGAATAATTTAGTTGCGGTCATCAGGATTCTTGTTTAGGCTAATGCATATCAAATTAATTAGGTTGACAACAGATAGAACATACGGAAAACCCGTTGAACCTGTGCTGTGGCTGGTCATAGCTGCTTGTCGCATCAATCATCATCCGCAAACAAAACCTATGATAATGGCGTGTGCTGAGGTAGATCGCTGACGTACGTCAGGAATAAATTAGGTTCGGGCATAGAACTCTGGTATACACCACTGGTGAGAGGATGTAAGTTAGTTGGGTAATTGATAATCACGTTTGGTAATTGATAAAATCTAGGATGCACTGGTGCAGTAAGTTATCAAAACGGTAATCCCTTAACCTGGGAGGGGAACTTTATGGTCCCTCAAAAAAACCGCCGCTGAAATATGTGTAATCTAGTCACCTGCAGTATGGTGATACATCAATGACCTGGCGTGGAACCGTGATGTGCGGACGTCAAGAAATGTGATCATTAGCGCAGCTCTAGTAGACCACTCTTAAGTATATTCTTAGCTCTCATGGTCAGAACGTGAGAACTTAGCCAGAGGTAATTAGCCAGTGGTAATCAAATTTGCTTGGATCTTCAACGTACTTAATTGCTTTACCTCCAAACATATCCAGTGGCTCAGAAATAACTCTTGCGACAATCGCTTGTTGGGTTTCCACCCTGTGTAGCCAAATTTATCGGCTACAGTTTCACTCGCGGTGGCCCTTCCAAGTGCCATCCCATTTTTCAGTGCGTGCGCTCTTACGAACCAGTACAACGAGCGCTACTCAGCGCTTTTAAATGTAACTGTTGTGGATCAGACTGTTGCTGCAGTTTCCAACTGTGGTAAATTCTTCGTCGAGATCAACGTGTGTAATTATATCATTTCCTAGCCGTTCGAGGATAATTTTGCTCTTATGCGGAAGCAGAAGACAGGAACCCAACAACGACATTGCAATCATCCCTGTAGGCTAGAGCATAACAGTTACGGGATATTTTTCGTTGCTCTTCCCCTAAACATCGCTTCTGATTCACTCAAGAATATTGTCAGCACCCCGCTAGCATCGTCGTGTAATTCCACCCGACTAATAAAGTTGCGTCTTCTTGTGTGTTTGTGCATCACCGCGAATCGATTGATCGCTGAATCTGGCAATCCGTGAGGAACAGCAGATAGAGAGTGAGGCAGCCACCTGTCCCGCAGATAGACCTTGGAACAGAAACCTTCAATGAACCGTCACTACTGTCTTTTTGTCCTAACCCGAGATGCAGGCAAAATACGTATTATTTCAAACAGTTTATACCATGTGAATCGGTTCTGACCAACGAAACATGCACTCAATTGCGCACTCCCTGTTAGCGGTTGCATGGCGTGGGTTTTCCTCGGTGATTATTGGTTGTGTGGTTTGCATTGCTTATGCATCCATTCCTCGCGCACATACAACTGCGGTTCCAAATTGTTCCTCTCCTTTGGGGGAGTCATTGCTGCCTGCTGTTGACTGGTTGCCGTTCAGCATCCTGGTCTTTTCACGCTACTGATAATGGGTGCAGTAACGTCTGCTCTTTGTCCACCACACACTGACTGCGTGGCTACGTCGTATTTGATAGGGTCTCCAACTATCGGTGTAAGCGATCCCGAAATCCCGGTCTACAAAGACGGTACGCACCAGCCTGGACCATTTTCTGAGTCCATTTCTTCATGCAACTGTGTCACATCAAGATCTGGCCACCTTGCGGTTTCGCCAAACTTGGTGAAGCCACGGCGTCTAATGCACGCCGAGGAAGGTGGTCAACTGTTATTTTGAGAACGTGGCATAACCAAAATAAGTGCTTAGGATTCAATAAACTTTAAACAAGGAACCAGAAGAATTTGTGTCAAAATCCGCTTGGCAGATCTCAGCATTGTTCATTTGGTAGTCCCGTCAAACGTGAGCAATATTCCTCAAGCATCGGTGGTCAAACACGGCCAAGCATTTAATGTCTTATTGCGAAATGGCCATATATCTAATCATCGCACTAACAGAGACCATCCCAAATCGTTATAAACACTAACTTTCACAGACAAGCTGATATCCTTCCTACTCTGAAAAGCCATACGGTCTTTGCTAATACATGATTTAGCTTCTTTAGTGATGTGACCACCGTCCAATTTGTCAATATTTTTATTACAATCCCCAGAACTATGCTGAGCTGGCAGAAGTACTGGGTCAAATGGTGAGCGCTAAAATAGCTTCAGTAGGAAAAAGCGTGGCAGAATGTGTGACACAGGCTTCTCCAACGCAATCAACCACAAGTCAAGTCCAAAGCTCAATGTGTAGAAATAACAAAGCGACTCATATAAATACCGCCACGACTCCAAATATTTTATGCATTCCAATACCCTTCACCTCTAACCCATTTCTAACAATTGTCCTTAAACACATTTCTCACCACCAGGCTTCACTGAAACTCAGGAGAGAAGCCAAGGTTAGTTAAAACTTGGTCGCGTTTGTATTCCACAACATTCCGAACTAAACAGCTGCTGTCCCTATGGCAAAATACAAGAGTAATGTGAGAGGCGAAGTTGCACTGATTCGTAGCAAATCGCCTTGTCTCCCAAGCAAGGCACAATCTTCTCTGAAAGACACTCAGAAGCAATTTGATGCCCCTTCTATACTAGGTACCAACGTTTTGAATAATTTGTGCCACAAACTAGGCAGATGGTGCTTGGGCTACTAGAACGCTGGTAGTGACTATGAAACAGGCTGCCAACGGAGCTCCGGTTCAAAGCAACGAGCAAAAAATGTTTCCTTAATTAAATCGCCACCAGAGCAGGAAAATGAAGCGGACATCCAATTCTTTATTCACACTGGATGCATGTCTGAAAGTAACAATGAACTGCTCTTGCAATCTTGCAACCGTTCTACGTGCATAGTGCAAACTGAGTTTCCAGATATGCTGATTACGATGCCACCAAATTCAAGTCCAAGCGATTCGCCGATAATACTACAAAAAGCGGTTTGCGGACGATAGGAAAACGACCAGCACAACCTCTTCCACAAGTCACATGTTTTTCGGATATATGCTGATATCCGTAACACTTTCCTGCATCTACTCAAACGCCCAGTTTCTCCTCAGTAAAATCGTTGAGCATTTGTTGCATCAGTCAACTTACGCTTAGGAATTTACCTTCATAGACGTGACTTGATTGCACTCACAGAATACTGATGCTGAGACCGCTATTCAGGTTATGTCAACGTTCCGAAACTATCATCTCAGCAGATGAGTTGACTAATCCTATATTATCGTAAGGGCTTACGATGTGAACTGTTAAATGTTACGAAAATGCGAGTCACCGATTCGTTTTAGTGCTGTTTGCACCTCAAATGCATCAACAAATGCTTTGTGATAGTCTTTTGTTGCCCCCACCGTCCACTACAAAGCTGAATAACCGCCTAATATCGGCACTGAGAAAACGCTTGCTCCTAACTTACAGCCACTACTTGTTTCCGGCGATTTCAACCTGCACAACCTAGAATCTTTAGCCACCCCCGGCGAAATATTCAAGGCCCAACTGCAAGCTCCTACTACAAGTATTCCGCTATTCAATCACATCACCTCAGCTAGCAGATACAGTGCTAATAACAAAACGTTTGTACTGGACCTCATACTTATAACTGAGGAACTTGTGGTCCGCAGACACTATATACATCGCACCAGGATTAAATGATCCACTCACAGTTTTCCATACAAATACGTGCTACGCTGTATAACCGGAGGAACACACTAAACTTGCACGTACCATCACAAGCTACAACATTCTGAGCGACCTGATTGCGATGACGGTTTTGGAATTCGCATAAATGACCCCCGGATGGTGCATGGATATACACTGTTGGACAATTCACAATCTGCTGGTAACTGCTCATGAAATTAAGACGGTTCGTTCTACCAATCAGAAGTAGAACTTCGAAAGGAACTGCTCTCACTACAATTAAACACTCACACTTATCCCGGAATGGATGATCTTCACTCGAGGGCGCTGAGCGCAGCATGAACAAGGCAGACACAGCTATTTTTGCATTTCCTCCAAACATGCTTAGAAAAGCAACCTGTTCCTACCATAAAGAAACATAGCTTAAGTAAGCCAAATTGTTAAACTCGGAATCACTCGGAACCCACAGAAATCACTTAGTGGTTCTCTTCCCTATACTCTCAAAGGTGATGGAGTTAATCATCGCTGCGTCTTTGGTCAACCATGCAGAAAGCTACAAATTCATAGCACCGAAGCATCATGGCTTTCGCCAACACCCTTCATACACAACCAACCTACTGATTACACGCAGTAGCTGGACGGAAGCTGCCAATAATGGTAGCGGGACCGACGTCCTTTAGTTCAATTTCTCCAAAGCCTTCGACCTGCTGGTAAAACACATTCTGCTTCCCAGGGTTGAAAGCTATGGTGTTACGCATCCAGTGCTTTGGAGAACCAGGAGTTTCCTGGTGAATTGGTGATTGCAATTTAGGTTTCGGAGCACAGTGTCCGATCCGAGTAAAAGTAAAATTAACGTTTCAAAAGGGGCATTTCTAAACTCGTGTCTGTTTCCCTTTTTTCATTATTGTGGTTACGCATTTATCATTTCCGACTTCTTGCTTTTTGCTGCTGGCGTTAATAAATGTTAGGCAAGCAGATACCAATAAGTTCGAGATGAAATTCAGCGACACCTAGACAGGTTATATGAAGGGACACTCCTCAATCTGCTCCAGTTGAATTCCCCTAATTGTAAGGTGGATCAGATTCGTCACCAACCAAACCTTTACAATCTTGGAGACCATGTCCTACGAGCTGCCACTCATGAGTGTGACCTCGGCGTACTAATCCAGGCTGAGCTTGGCTGCTCTGGACTATCTGAGAAGGCGTCAACACGGGGAACCGACATTTTAGAAAGATGTGGATCACATTCGTGAGGTTTGTGGCTAGTTACCAAACAAGACATCAAATTCGGGAAAGCTTGGCACGAGCAAGATCTCATAGCCCTCGTGACTCCACAGCGAAGAGCAACAAAACTCGTCAATGGCTTGTTCCAACGTCCATATCGATTTTGATTAAGGCTTCTAAAGTTGTACAGCGGTCAGTATCGGCGTCTACTTGGCAACCTACTAATAGCCTCTCAGCTTTTGAAAAACCCGAAATACTTCTGCCGCCTCCAACTTCAACCCAGTCACAACACGAACGTGAAGGGCCACCAGATCAACTTGACGACGCAGTGCACTCGGGTATAATGTATATCATTGCCTGCCAGTCATAGGATGCCCTCGAAAAGTTCATGGTTCCGACTGTACTCTACCTATGTTTACTTAAAGTCTTTATCTTACCCTACCCCACCTACATTACTTGATACATTATTTGTATATCGACAGATAAGATAATGTGACGAAAGTTGCACAACCAGCGCTAACATGCACAATCGAGCTTGGCTGTTTTGTGCATGTCTCTGTGCGAATATTGTAGTGTGTTCATCTAAACGATTTTTCTTATAGCACTCTTTTCTATTCATTATTGCTTCTCATTCTGGCCATCTTACGGGATATAATAATAATAATAACAATACTACTACTACTGCTACTAATAATAATAGGTATATTTCTCTTGATGAGCAAATGTGTCTTTAGCGGCACAGGTCAATTTGTGCGGAAGAATCCATGCTCTTGCATGGGTGACATGTATAGGCATAGTATTGGGTTATGCGTTTTATGTATTAACATTCTGGTGGATGGTTGAGGCAAAATCCTAGTTATGAAGACATTGATGTTTATATGTTTTTGGGCCCCTCTTGGAATAGCTCATCCGGGGACTTTTCCCATGTGAATATAGAGCTTAGGGTAGTTAGATCAAGTTAATTGGCGAGTCTGCTACTAAATTTTACCACATTGTCACATGACCTGCTTGTTATTGGTAGTTTATTGCACATATAGCTGTATCTGAAAAGGAAGAATATAGAGCGGACGTTCGTTCTAGCCTTCGGTTTATTCAATGTAAAATATTTGTTGTGAAGCGCTCGAGTTGAACAAGTTTGCACATTGAGTGTAGACAGGTTGGAATAGCTCTTTTTGAGTAACATGCTGAAAAGCAACAAAAGTTGTGCTTCAATCTTTGAATCCAAAGTTGTTCGAGTTGAAGTTCTTTGCAACGTTCACGATAACTCATAGCCGTGTTTACCAATCAGAGGTTTAGTAGATGAACTCTACAGTTCTCCACAGCCACTCTGTCACTCTTCCTCATATTTCCGTATACTATGCTGCAGTATTTGAGGATGGGGCGAGGGAGTAGCTTGAAAAGCTTTACTTTAGCACTAGTTGTGTGTATTTTTATTTGATATATTGAACACAGACTGTCAGCACGTGCTACTTGATACTGGGCCTGTTCGGAGAAATTGAAGGTAGACGAGATCTCGCGTGGACAACTGTGTAGGGACGCGTTCATTTTTTAGGGTGATAGATCCTTCAGGGATGTAGCAGCCGTAAGACATTATGCTTTATTTCTTAGCCGAAAGTTTCATCAGCGATGTGAAGAACTATGACTTAAGGGTATGTAAATCATCTTGAATGCGCAGTAATATCACGTGAAGCTCATCACGCCAAAACTCAGAGACTAGTTTAACATTGTCAGCAAATAAACTTGATGTACTATGTTTAACAGAGGTGGTGATGTCATTGCTGTTGAGTAAAAAAAATTAAGAGCCGAGCATGCTCCCTTGAATGACTTAGCTGGTGATTGAGCGTGGGGAACAGCGATAATCAATTAAAGTGACTACCTGAATACGATCACTCAGGTATCACGATAGCCAACCTATTAGTGGGTCCCGGATCCCAAAGTGCTCCAACTTTCGTAACAGTCGCTTGTGCGGTGCTCGGTCGAAAGCTTGGTGCATGCCAAGAAACAGGATCACTACTGCATAGCCGGAATCGATTGATTCTGAAATGTGATTAAGGTAATGTAGTTGACAGTTGGTGCACGATCGCTTGTTAAAGACATGCTGCAAATTGTTGACCAGGTCAATAGAATCAACAAAGGCATCATCTCCATTCTGACCAGCTTTTCAAATAGCCGAGCAATTACCGGAGTGTGGTGGATTGGTCGGTAGTTATCAATCATTTGTTTGGGACCTCCATTTTGCCGAGGCATAATAAATGACGTTTCCTATTAGTCTGGAAAGTGGCCAGATTCCAGCGATATAGTGAACATGTCCATCATAGCAATGATATATCAGGTCCTCCTTGTTTACTGGTGATTTGTGAAATGTCATCAGATCCCAGCTTGGAAGCTGCCCTGATTAATTTGATAACTCAATGGAGAGCGTTGAGCAAGATATCGACTCTGCTTAAGAGGTTTGTTTCTGTGAGCTCTGTGCCCACAGGCACCGGGTCAGCTACGCGAATCATGGTGGTGGCAAAATAGTCGCTGAATGATTCACATATTTCAGCTGGGTCATGGAGTAAGTGACTCTCACCATCAACAATTTCGGTAATCAGAGGAGTGCGGTCACTGGTTCTACAAAGCAGTAGTTTGACAATCTCCCTGGCTTTGCATTTTCCCGTAGGGCTGTATGTTCTTCATTTGTTGAGCTTCGATAATCTTAACTGCATTGTATAAACCAAAAGTAAAACCGTTGCACAAATCATTCAGTATATGCCACTTATTGATCGATATCAACCTGAAGCACCACAGGTGAAACACGTCAGTCCCAGCGGGCTTGGTGTCGTCAAGTTGTCAAGGATCCAAATCACTCGTCCGTTTAAGTAGCGCTTTACCTATAGCCAATGCACGGCGCCATTTCAAAGCTCAAAGATTTATTACACTTGTATGTTTGGTTCGTGCAAACTACGTTTTGAGGAATTTACCAGATATCACTAAAGTTTTAATCTTGATGAATTTCTTCGGTAGAAAATTTTACTCATGTAGAAAATAATGGGTTAAATTAGGCCCTATTTGTTTGCTTGTTTATTTGTACAGGTGTGATATGGGGTTTTTGTCGATGTACGGCATTCGGGATTTAAACAGCTTCTACCAGTTTAAAGAACCAACTTTTACGTCAAATCACATATTCTGGGACCCGCTGCTGACAGCCGATGAGATGTTGTGCTCTCGAAAGGAGATGCTGGAGACTGTACGTGTGGGAACAGATATCGAGGAGGCTCCAATACGTGCACGCCACTCTTTTATGGCAATGCAATTGAATTCGACAGGTGCGCAACTACCTGGCATGAAAGCAGAATTCAGACTGCGATACAGATTTGAACGTGGTAGGTATTGCTACCTGCCGTTTTTCCTAATAATCCTAAACTTTAAAATCAACTGATTACATGTAAGAACTTATACACTCCTTTCTATCACATTTAGAATTATTGCAACCGTTCGTAGTTATTAGGTGCTAAATAGTTCTGATGGTACTTTTGTTTGCACTTTTATTGTACATAGGTATTGTCTCGACCCCGATATGTTGCATGAGGTAGCATAGTCATACCAGATTCGTAGGTCTGTGTGATCTGCCAGATCAAAATTAGCAGTGCTACGGCGAAACTGAAGTTATATCTCAATGGTTATCATTCAGTTGGTACACAGAGATTTTGCTTTCTGATAAAACAACCGCATAACACGTGCCAGTAATTTAGGCATTAGATATTGGAGGCACGAATACAGCTAATTATTTCTTTATTTGGCAACCCAATGCTGAAAATATAAAACTTACTGAGGTGTTGATTCATTACCGTTTAAAACTAATTTGTTCGGATTTAGCGGGATCCTACGCCAACGCCGAATATCAGTAAAATTTGCTAATGTGTACTACAATAATTGGATATTCCCCAAGAGTAATAAACTAGTAAAACGTTACTTTTCGTGTAGAAAGCTATATCCGGATGTCTTGTCATCCCTTTGATAAGGTTAAGTCGCATTTGTAACAATACGTATTTAACTTGATCGGAAGAAAGCAAAAATATAATAACGCACTGGATGTTAACTGGAAGACGCCATTAATTATGACACGCTTTCCAAATCCAGATGCATTTAGCCAATTAGTCATTCATTCTTTGCGTCTCCCAGGAAATTCCAATCAAGACCGGAAGGAGTATTTCCAAAGTTTATACTAATCAATATTTATCTTTAGATAACTTTACAGCTCATATCGCACGTATTTTGTCGTAATTTATTTTCATATAAAAGCATTGCCACTAACGCTTGAAAGTTAGTTGCCATTTTCCCTGTTTAATAAAATTGCGTATTCAAATGATACATTTTGCACTTGTGCTGTCAAAAATATACGCTGTTCACATTTATCAAACGCATCAAGGATATCGAAAAATAGAATTCCTACCGTCCAAATTCCTTGACCTTTTACCAAGTATGTTTCATCTTTCTCCAGGTTTCGCTGTTCCCGGTTTGCAGTCAAATCCTACAAACTGCCATTTCATATACACTCCATCGCTTCCAATCTGGATGCGAAACAATGCAGCGATTCGGCACATGACTTCCACGGCCAGGCTCCACAGAAGTGGTTGGACAAATTCTCCATTCTATCCTCTACCATATCCCTCAAACATTACTTGTGTCTATATGTTTCTGCCCGAACATATCAGCTCAAGTGGAAATACTTCTGCGATTCGTCTGTCATTTGGACATTTTGAATTGACTTCCGTCGAATCCTTTCCAACCAGCGAGACAAGCCCATTGGATGGACGACCCCAGTGTAATCGGGTGAGTGAATATTTGATATGATTTGATTTTTATTTAGTTGTTTATGGTTTAAGAGATTTCAATCTAACACATTCCACAACAGACTTTAATTCTTTAAAAAGCAGATTGAATGGAATTTCGGCCGTTATAAACTTTTATCAAGTTATGCTCACTGAGTTTCCCTTACTTAATCTGACGGATTATTTTCATCCAAAATGGGTATTGAGGAATATTCTATCTTACATATAAGCGAACAAGAATGCTAAATTTCCCTGCAAGGAACACGTATTTAAATCGTTACCTTTGCCCTTAGGCTAATTTTCACGAATTAATTAATGTAAGCTTCAGTGCTACATCAATTCTAATTTTGCATCTGGCTAGCGGCATGACCATGCGGCAGACCTGGGACAAAGACCCGCTTGTATACATTGTAATGATTGCAATTGTCAATTAGGTAAACGTTTTTTAAATTAAATTCAAATGATAACTGTTTGATCTGGCTAATCAGTACGCCAGCCTCGGATCAATTCAAATATAAATTTGGCTAATCTACATCCCACAAAGTCCCTGATTATGATGACGGGCAAATGGCATTTACTTCAGCGTCCTACAAATTTCAATTAAGACAAGAATTTTTAAGCATTCTGCTCAAAAGCCGTTACATTTCAGGCAGAATGCGGACCGTATACAGGCAACATTACATATATTGTAAATAATGCCCTTATATTTAAAGGACTAATTTAGGATGAAGCATAATCCGTAACAAAACTGCAGCTAGCCTTCCAGGTAATTTCAAGAAGATTTCTTAAAATAAATGTTTATAGTTACATGCATTTTGGGAGCTTGATCAGCAGGACCGAGTAAGAGTAACTGGATACAAGCACTGCTAAATTATGAGGGTTATAATCCATCAATTACTGTGTTCGATGTGTGTTCTTCTGAATTACACACCAGCAATATCTTCCCGTCCACACTGATCATGTAACGGGTAAATAGAGAGTTAAAAACCAGAGATTTCTCCAAGCAATCGGAAAAATATACAGAGGCGCAACACAGTTCAGTTTAACAACTTGACACGGAATTTATTTTCACCGCTTTGTATATTGACGTAGGGGATATTATGAGCTGATGAGTTTAAACGCAGACAATATACAGGTGCCTAACACAACCAATTAAAACGATGTCAATACGTTCTTTGTATGATACAGCTTTATTGGCTAATGTATCTCAACATAGATATTAAAGTAGTAAATGAAATATATCACGTTACGTTTTTCACAATAGTTGCGTAATTGTACACAATGTACAAAGTACCAAAGCTAAATGTTGTTTGGTTTAGATGATCGAACGTCCGCGATTGCATTTTATGCTCATCACTTTAAAGCCCTTTCACTTGTAAACAGCACATAACCCTCAATTTCCTACTGTCATGATATCAGTTGAAAATGTTGTCCTTTGATTATACATATTATCACTTTTCGTGCTATCTCGGCCGACACTTTTCCAATTGACAGGATTTTTTAGAGGTTGTTGCCATCCGGGGGGAAATTACTTCCATTGTCCTTAATCAACTGGTCAGTCAACCGGCACCCAACTTGCCTGCACGCACGCGACATTGGGAGCACTCTTGGCGAAACTATTGGAACACGATGAATAGGGGATTGCAATCACTGTCTGGAGGGCAGCGATCCTTTATTGACCCTATCGCAGCATACTGTGGAACAAACATTCCTGGCCCAGTTCTTTCCGATCCCGGTGTCACTGCATTTCTGGTGCGATTTCACAGCGGACGAAATGCCAAGCATGGAGGATTTACTTTAAAGTACGAATTTGTGGAGCACCACAAGGGAGGTGAGTTTCCAACTAGCCAACTCTGATTTACTAGTGAATAGCGCTTATGCTTTTCAGTACTGTAAACTGTATCAGCAGTTTTCAGTACTAAGAAGCTAAAATAGCTTTAACATTTGTGGACGATACCCCCTCTGCAACCGTATTCGCCTTCACCAAGTCCGGTCTGCATGCGCCGTCATTCAAAGTTAAATGTTAACGTAAATACTACAACGGTAGATGTCAATAATGGCAGTAGTATATCGAGCTTTTCACTTCAGCTTTACTAAAACTCAGCGAATGATCGACAGGTCATCTACAGCAAAATCCTTATTTTTCTTTCCAGCGCCAATCTTGGAAATAGTAGGGCTTACATTTTGATATAGTTAGCAAGCGATACCAATTCATATTATTTAATAGTTATAATATATATATATATATCAGCTGTCTGCACTTTAAATCATGAAACGAAATAATTCACTAATGGTCGATTAATAATACTAAGCAGAATTTTTCGTTGTCAAATACATTTATTTAACTAAGTATTCGAAATTTTGCACACGCTCAAAGTACTTAGCAATGAAAACACTGGTCTCGTTTGGTTAGGAGATTTCCACACTGACGTGGTTTCTTTTCCAGATCGTTAAACTTCAAGTACTGTAACACGCTTCAGCTGGCAAATTGCTCATCTCCACTCGGTTTTACAACGGAGGCCTTTTCCTAATTCACGTAAAATTCCTTATAAGTGTAATTGCGTGCATACATAAATTTCTGACATTTGGCCGTTTTCTTTAATAACGACTACCCCAAACTTGACTGATTGGCGATCGCCATCTAATCGTACAATTAAGTCAAGAAAATATAGTTTGGTAGACAGACGTGAAATAGCCACCAACTAACTCGCCATTTTTTCGCATTTTCAGTCTACTGCCTAATGCGATACTGTATACTACCTTCCGCCATACTAGCGTTAATAGCAGACATATCGTAATTATTCGAAAGGCAGACACAACTTTCTTAAATAAGTCTATCGGTATAATTCCAGCAAAGTATTTTATTTTTCTAACATGAGAAATGAGCAATTGCAAGTAACCTTTTAAAACTTCTTATGACATGATTTTTTACATCACAACACAGGAGGTGTTAAATGGCGCAAAATTCGACCATAAATTCAAATGATTTTCGTTCTATTAATTCTGCCTCACCGCAGCAAGAATCCGTCCTGATCGATCGTCCTCCTTTGGATACGATTTCAAGTATTTCTTTGCCTGAGAAAGATGGCACCGAGTAATATTGTTTGTTATAACTTATTTCATTCGCTGGTAAAATATGTTCATATACAAAGCAAATGCATGGAATATGCCAAGCACACATAACTGACAGATTAGGCTGTTCATTCTGCAAGGGACTTATTGTGCCTTTGCGAGGAACAAATTTTGCAGCACTTCATGATTCTTTACCGTTATCCACGAGGAGGTCAGAGCCGCGTCTCCAATTATGTTCTCGAGTTCAGTGCTCAGGTGGCAGTCACCACCGGCTTGACTGAACTTAATATCCAATATCGCCCTGATCTTTAGTAGCACAGAGGAATAAACTGCGTTATTGACAAAATAATTTTTCAGAGCTTCTGACAAATGCGCATAATTCGCAATAAACTAGGCAGTGTTTAAACGTATCAGGATTATCTAACACACTTTGTGATACTGGCGCTTTTGTAATATGTAATAATAAATTGGTGTACATATGGTAATCAGCTCTATCTATTGGTACAGCTTCAAGTAGCGCAGGATCATGAGGACTTCCATTGACAGCTCCTACATCACAGTATTTCAAATGAAAGCAATTTTGGGGATTAGGAACTTATTCGCTTATTTCTTGGGTCAGTCACTGCGGTAACTTGTGAGAGTCATAATTTTGTAGAACCAATAGTTTCAGTAAGGTGCAATCAATTTACAGTAAATCACACTATTTACCTTTTATCATTATACTATCATTAGAGTATAGAATTAAACTAAGAACCATTATACCGCGGGTTTCGAATAGGTACCCAGCCTACAACAGCTGTTTTGTTCTCCTAAGCATCTTGTAAAGCGTAATATACTCTCGGAAAAAGAGGATGGGTATACATGCTTGCATTGTGAGATTGCAATTGACACTGTGACAGACCTGTTATGATGAATGATCCTCTGAAAGTTACGGGTATGTGAAGGGCATCCTATTCGCTTTACCCAAAGCACGACAAACCGATTTAATTCTATATTTACCCCAAGTAAGTTCAAATTAGCATCTATGAGTTGTATTGCTGTTTGGTTATTGTGTTCTATTCTTCGAAATTAGTAATATCACTAGTTAGCTTATTTTAAATAAATTTTCTAATTTAACATCACGTCATTTTGTTCTTTGAATTACACAGAATGTGGCGGAAACATCGGCTCATTTCTTCATGGTGGTGTAATAGAATCGCCCAAACATCCTCAACCATATCCGCACAATCTGGACTGTCGATGGCAACTCCAAATCAGCAACCCGGAAAATGTTATACAGTTGCATTTTGATGCGTTCTACTTATCAGCCAATATAGGAAGTAAGGATTTGTGTGGAGAAAAAATGCTTTTCTGTATAATATTAATTAACCCATTAACTGCCACGATCCCCAATCCTCGATCATGTTGATTACGTACTTTGAACCGCCTAGTAAAGCCACCTCTCGCTCATGGAGAAAAGTATTATGTTCACGTCTTCCACGAGCTGTCACCTGCAGCAGGATATCAAAAATGAACAAAACGTACTCTACACCGAGCACGCTGACTCATTTCCCCGAGCCATTCACCAATTTCCAAAGAAAACTGGCAGTTAATGAGTTATGTTCTAACATTGGACTACATTAACGTTACTATATCCAGCAGTTAAAAGCTTGTTATGAATAATTTTATCACACCATTTGGTAATGCAGCAATTGATTGACAATTCTTCTAAGAATTAGCTAGCATGCAACATTAAGATATGCTGCAAATATATAGGCGTATGACCGTTCATTCTTTTAGGTTGCTGCATATTCGGCGAGAAGCTAGAATATGTAAAATTTGTTGTAAGATTGCCCCTCAAAACTTGCAACGTTTTCACGGGAGAATGTGAGTTTAGCAACAATGTGCGCAATATAATATTGAAGTAGTCGACTCCTGAATAGCGCACGCCTTCGTATTGCTGTACGGCTTGTCACCAAAATTATGAAATATCATGTACTACATCTAGAACTCTATTGTTATGAACAATGAGGCAAATTCATATGTGCGTATTTGAATTCGAATTTGACTGTTCTAATGTTGTTGGTCTTTTCCTAGTCATTTGGTTCAGATTAAACAAAACCAACAGCAGAAAACGATTAAAGGGTCATCATATCTTGCTTGCGCAGATGAAAGATATGTACTTCAAACCAAGCACCAAACCGGTCGTTTTGTTTGGAAATGCATACCGCTTGGTGCAATTGGCCAACATTCCAACTAAGCATGCTACAAGGCCATTAGTTTGAGTCTGCATGCACTTATCTGCGGTGTCATCGCTAGCCCTACACTATTTATTGACGTTTTGTGCAGTAGTATTTCAAAAAATTATGTGAGTATATACATCTGATCATAAAGCAAAGTGAATAGTGTTTATGCTTTGTCATATTCTAGGCTATTTTATTTAAGGAGTTTAATCAAATTGTTGTTAGAATTGAAAGCAGACGTGAGGAAAATGAACATGCAATTTGAGATTGAGATACAAGAGTTTCGGAATAATTAAAACTTTGGCATTCGAAAATGCTATAGATTATTTAGCATGGGGACTTAGTGGCAGGGTCTGTTAACTTTGCTTCACTTCTAACTGTACTAGTGAATTTAGCAAGCTTTAACTATGCATTAGCCATTAAGTGGCAACAACACCACACGGATCCGATTCAGTTACCGGCGCCGCGGGCGACGGTAAAGGCAGTGATGATGGATTCGTATTTAAACTGTTTAGCATTGGCCAAAAAATAAAAAATGTACCCCGCCAAACAAGGTGTATCACAGGACATTATGTGATGCCAAAAGAAAGCCTTGTTTTTCTCCTACACGGCTTTTACCGGTTAGTATAACGGAAGCTGTATCAGACACACAATCTTTTACTTTTAAAAGACTAATTGAAATCTAACTATTGCTCAAGGATTCTAACCGTTGAAACAGCTTATATAATTTTTGTAAATATACCATTTTGCAAAATGCAATATATGAACGTTTATTTCATGCAAAATTTTTCTTACGCGTATTTTTTAGACTGCTCTCAAGCTGTGTTGCGAATCTATACCGGTGCTGCTACGGACCATCTGGCAGAGCTTTGCACTAATCAAACAGCAATGACTCCGTTGTTGTTACCTGGTGCATCTGTCACAATTCGGTAAGCACTTATTAGTTTAGTTCATAAGAATTACATGGCCATTGAGATACTCTGTTCTTCCGTATAGGGTGCATGTTTTCGTAAGGTACGGATTTAGGCTTAAGTTGCACGGAACAGCATAGTCACGTTTGTGTTACGCAATTGATATACTCGGTTTTAGTCAATTTTAGGTTCAGCAATATAAAGTACTGATTTCGGCACTAGCCTAAGAATATCTAAATGAATTGCGAATAGGTATATATGCAGGAGCGAACTTGTTTGCTCGCATAATTTGAGAGATTTACTCTTGAAATTGATCGAAAAGAAGTCAACCAGAATAGTAATAGCAACTAATTGCTAAAATTCCTAATTCCCATTAAAAGCTAAAACGTGGCTTGAATTACTTACAAAAGTGGCCGATCGAACGTCTCGCATTCTCTCTGCTACGGACAGCAGACATATCTGGTCTCGTAGACAATACTTAATATTGCGTATTATTATTCATCATTCCTCGTTAATATCAACTTATAGTTAATTATGCATCCTGTAAATTAGCAGCTTTGCGTAGTAGAGAGCTTATCACTAGGCTGACAGAAGTTGGTTCTGTTATATGCTATCTAAATAGACAAAATAATATTGTGGTCCAACATTGCCTACGAAGGGTTTTGAGCTATCCACTTCGAATATGTTTTAAGCCAGACATTTTATTGGAAGCAGTATCACGACGCATGGAAATTAACTGGGAGGGATTACTTACTATGCGTGCTTAACACAACTTGATCCATTTTCGGCTACCAAACGGAAAATTTGAAAATTTTTTTAAAGTTTACGATAAATACTGTTAGGGTTTTATCAAAGCTGCCGGAGAGGGCTTAGTTAGTGGAGCTCCAAACAAGCAATTGCTTTGGCAGAAGTTCCAGCTTTACTAAACAAGGACATATTCTTCTTAGATATGAAAAAACAGTCTTAACGACTGAACGCGGTTCTGCAAGAAGTACGTCAATCCCATGTTTCTAGTGCAGGGACAGTTTAAAACGTGTGATTCTCGTGAACAGGATGGTTGCTCTGAAATAGTTTGCATCATTTTGCTACTCTGAGTTTCCAGGATAACTATATTTCTTAAACGAAAGCGAATCCATGTTTAAAGAAAATTATTCCTTGATTTTAAACTAAGGAAACTGGTGTTGTAAATGAATCTGTGCGTAAGGGCTGCAACCTATTCTGAACAAAGTTATATTTTCCAAGTGGCATTTGGTGTACCAGCTGTGTGGTTGGATTGCGACACGCCATGCTAAATATATCAATGTAGAACAGAGAGGATTCGCTGCCAACCCTTGGGTTGAGCCCGATGTGAGTTCGCATTCATAAGTCGTGCCCGGCCACGAAAGATAGAGCATATTTTGGAGGCTGTAAATTACGGTACTCAGGTTTAGCACACCTGTCATCCAGCATTATTGCAGGAACGTTTCCATTTGCTGTTAAGATTATTTAAATTTGGTTTGCGTTAATGATAATTGTTATTAACTACTAAAGCTTTAATAAGTTATGGGATATAAGTAGCGGACAGGTTTAGCAAACTGAAAGCATCTACATAAATTTGATACAACGTATGCAACCTCAGCGATTCATCAAGACCACGAGTCCGAGCCAAACAGCGTTTTCATTGCTTCCTCTTCGAGCTGGCACAAATCACAAAAAACAGCTGTTTGCCTCAGGCGAGTGTTCTTTAAAGATGATAAAGGTTTTTAAAATGGCATCTTGTAAACCACTATGTATAGCAAACTGCACTGACAATGGAAACAAGCAAGCGCCGTAATCAATACTACAGTTGCTAAAGCCATTCTAACAGTATATATTTGTTTAATTTTTATTTATGTACAAATCTTTTATCATAATAAACTCTAGAAAAGGCTACGGCCATCACAGCGTTATACCAATTTAAATGGCAGTAGCACATATCATTTATTGTAATTTCCATCATGAAATAATAGCTTAAATACATTTTAGAATACTAACGGTTGCTCTGTTTAATATAAAACTATGCAATCTAATTTGGTTGCATACTGTCTAACAGTTTTACAGCTTTAAGGAACGATGAAAAAGCCACCGGGTTTCGGATCATCTGGACGGAAATTTTCCCTGCGCTTAAAGATGGTGAGCATTAAGTTTGTATTATACTCATTATTAATTAGTATTTGTGTTTTTCTTTGCTTTTGGCGACACTCAATAGATTAAGGGTTAAAGACACCTACGTCCTGAATCTTTGGTCTTTGTATGGAAGGCTCCACAGCCAATTCAAACACCTTACATATTATGTTATCCTTATTCAGTGAACAATTTACTATGGTCGCTAGTCAAATTACGTACACTTGGCTGGTTGGAAAATATAATTACTGCCAATGTTGAATTTGACATAGCATCCTCAATCAGTTAATCAGAACTCCACATTTGGTGCCGCTCGCTAAAGAAATATATGCATGTCCATTTGAAGCAATTCGATAAAGTCTGTTTCCAGTTTTTCACTGTACACCAGCATACATGTTTGAGTCTTCCTTCGCTGGGGCCAGTGTATTTTGCACTTTGACTTAATAAAGTTATAGTCCAGATTTATAGTGCAGCTCTTAGTTTGTTTAGTATATGGATTATGGTTCAACATCATATGTGATCCGCGCCGAAAGATAAGTCTATTACTACGTTAATGAATACATAAAAGTCTAGGCTAACTGCTGAAGTAAGGATAGTCTTTCTGAATACCATATTCGTAGTGGCGATATAACCTAGCCGATGGAAATAGTATCTGAAATTCGTGAGAAATTTTACTTAAATGATTGTTTACAAGAATGCGGTTATGATGCCGATCTGCTACTGATAACAGTGGGTGTATGGATTGTCGATTCGTCAGCTGTACAAGAAGTTGGTGATTTATGTAGACCATTGTGAACTGAAATGGTATACCACTCTCGTTGGACGGAATTGATTATTTATTTACTGCATGTTAGAAACCGTATGCAAACCGCTTCTGTGGGAAAGTAATATGCATAACTTAGAGAATACATTAGCTTCTTCTTAACTGCTTACGACATTTTTCGAATACAAACAGAAAATCTGAACTTATAATCACAACTTTTGACTAGATAACTCGGATTAAGTAACAGAGTTCAAACAGTGTTATATCTAGCTGTTCCTACATTAAGCTAATTGGTCTGGTTGTCTATAAAAGTATTCATTCGGTTAAATGCCTTTCGAATTGACTCTGGTGAAGAAATCACTTAGACCAATATCCGTATAGCTGCAAAACAAACGCAGTTAACATGAACGAAATTAATGAAACTCACCGCATGAAATCGATATTGAAATTAATTTGCAAAACATTTTATTTTTTGCTTCAACATGTCTGAGAAACACTCGCGTGTGTGCAAGTAAATCACATTAACAGATCGGCCCGAACAGACCTGAAAGGACAAAACCTAATTTCATTCCGTTCTCCTAGTATTTTGCACATATCTGCTGCTGGAAGTGGTCTGTGATGATATCAGATTAAGGAAAGTAATGATATATCAACCGGATCCTGGAATGCTTAACAATTTTCTGTTTCACTGGATTCCCTTGTCATTGTGTAAACGATGTTCAGGTGATTGGTTAAACCGAAATTAGCCCTGTTGCTATGCAACAAGCAAGACTGTGCTATTTGTGTTGTTTGCATGCGTTTGTGTTTCATGTCTAAGTGAAAGTTGTCTTAATATCGCTCACGAATTCTTAACTAAGCATTGTACCGGCACTCCAAATATTCAACGCTAATGTTAGGCAGCAGTTAGAGATTTGATGGACCGGATTTACTTGTATTAGCTCGTCAAGCTGACACTAGTCTTATCGATGACTGCATCCAAATTCGTCAGTAAAGCATTTTAAGTCAAGGAGGGTAGCTGGTTTAAAGGTAACACTATTTAAAGCAGTTTCTAGATTAATTACGGTTACAATTTATTTTAAAAAAGCGGATTGTGATTTACTCGCTTTTATTATAAATGGTGGCGAAAATTTGTGGATATCACTGATGTTTGGAAGCTGAACTGCTGATAAATATTAAACTAACTATTAGTGTGTTGGAGGAACTAAGTTCAACAAGTCAGAGTTACAACTCTGTGGATTTATATGTTTCCCAATCAAAAGTATACTGCATAGTTCCTTATTATATTTAAAAATTTCGGAATACACCATTTGTTTCTCGCGTCCTATACCGAATTTATTTCAAGAAATTATCAGGCAGTTACTGCTGCAAATCACAAGGAATAAGACAACGGTGAACCAAACAATTCTCGTATGTTTGCACATTTTCTGCTTTTACTGTCTTTAGGTACCTGTGAGGGCTTTCAATGTGCGCACTCAAAGCATTGCATTTCCAAACATTTGGTCTGCGACGGCACCCCTAATTGCGGTGTGTATAGTAAAGCCAATAGGCTCGACCCTGATGATTCGGACGAGAATGCCAACTGCAATTTTTCGTCAGGTATGTGTATTTATGGTGCACAGCATTCATGCTCTTCCGACAGGATGCTCTCCAGTACCAACCGAATACAAACTCATTTCAGCCTGACATATCAGTGCTCGAGCTGGGTTTCGCGAGTTGGCTTCAAACATGGGTTACAACTCTCAATGGTTTGTGGACAATTAGGTCACCTCGTTGCTGTCGGTAACGTAAACTGACCAGTCCGTGTTTTTCCGTCGCTCGTGGTACCGTATATGGTGCAAACATTAAAGAAACTTCGTTACCCGGTATTGTCTGGTCTTCAAAGTTGCCGGTAACGCCTTAACCAAGGTTGTTAAACCTGGATGGCACATAACTTACAGGAATCGGTGTTGCTCTCTCCGATCCGTGCACTTCAGAGGCCGATAATCAGCCCGCAAGTTATTTTCTTACGTCATAGTTCACTGCTCTGTGCTCCCGCGTAAAAGATCAATTTCAGAAAATGTCCTATTACACTGCTCTGGACGGGACAGTTCGCAGCAGATGTCTGCATCTATGCAGGAACCGACAGAGCAGAAAAAACCCAAATCGATATTTTAGCCATCCTTTACCGAACACTGACTGAACTGTCGAATATCATGTCACCTAAATGATAACAACTACTATCGCAACAGAGGCAGGTACATTTTCTTACGGAATGAAATGTAATTTCATTCTGCTAAACATTATTATTTAGGCGTCCTTAAACTATCTTGTATTCAAACATGAAAATATGAGCAGCTGGTTAAGTAATTCATAACCATGCCTGTGGCAACAAGAAGGAAATTAATTGCTTCCTTAAAAGGTAAATGCGATCAAGAAAGCCTGGGATGGGAAGTGGTTTACTACACTCAACATCACAGCGCCCACAGAGTAATTTGCTTTTTCTGTGCCGCCTGTTTTTCACAACGCACTTTGCATATTGTTCCTTGGTTATTCTTGTAAATAAACGAAATATCACTTACAGTTGGATGAAGGGAAAGTCTGTTGCAGTTACTTATTTCTATTAACATAGGTTCCCCTTATTTTGAAAATTTGCTACTTTTAAATTCACCCGATGGCACTATTGACAGTCCTTGTAGTAGGTTAAAATTTCATTCAATAATATGGATTTCTACCTAAACTAACGAAAGAGTACGAAACTGACAAGCTGATGTTTTAATTACCGAGTATTGGTTACTTACATTTAAACATAGAGGATGATTACCCGTCGGTGATATATCTATATTATTTCCACAGTTTGAGGAATTTTTACCTGTAGCAGTGTAAAGATATCACGCAACATACCTGAAGAACCGTTTTGCATCAAAGACGCGAGTAGAAACCTTGTGAATTAATCGATGCGGAATTCAAAAAGCATTTTCATTAATTTCTTACGAGAAGTGTACGGCCGTGAAGACTGCCACTTAATCGTGTTGCAGCGGGTATTATTCATCGCCCATACAGTGATAGGCCGTCTGTTCGATTAAATAAATATCTTGAAACATTGAGTACCCTTCAAACAGTTCATTAACGCGATATGTTAAAATTTCGACTGCTCACCTCAGTCGGCACGCAATACAGGCAGAATGAAATATGAAATAGATACGGTCCAAAATTAGTAACATAGAAAAACAGACAACATTGATGTGAATGACGTAATCAGGTTCAAAGCAATCTAATGAATTGCCACAGTTGTTTCTAAGCACTTAGTGCGGAACAATTCAACCTTATCAGTAGGGCCTCGCCAATTGCCAATAACATCGTTCTCTTGTGGTGCAATAGCAACCTAAATGAATCGATTGGGTTCACCTGGTGACTAGTCGCCATTAGGTGTTTATTGACAGACTAGAGGTTTTCGGGTTCATTATTTGGTCCACTCCATCTTGGTGAGACAGCAAGAACATTAGCCACAATGAGAATTGTTTTGCCACCATTTGAACCAGACGGCGACCAGTCTTGCCGATGTAAGTGTCAAGCAACTGCAAGTGAACTGGTACATGATTTTAAAGGCTGAACTGATTGGTGAGCTACTCGGACGGCTGTGGAGAGGAATCCTTCGTTTAGTGGGTGCACATTTGAACGGACATGAGCTTGTGACCGACATCACTTGCCACGTGATTCCCTGGAACGGTAAAAACAACTAAACATCCTACTTCGCTGGTTCTACTGCTAGCTTCTCCTTGAGGGGTCTGCTATGGGTCTGAATGAAGTTCTCCGTATACTCATTGGATTGCAGAGTCCGGTAGAAAAGCTCTTCATCAGCCTTAAACAATTCCGGACTGCAAATTTGCCTGGCCCTGTAGAACAGAATTTTTACAAAGTCGTGCTTTTATGCAACTGGGGCGAAGCTGGAGAAATACATGTATTTTCCCCTCAGGCCGCTTTAATGTACACATTGCGCTGCCGTGTGACATCCGTCCTTCTGTTGCTGAGCACGTTCAGAAATGCAGTCTGTCCTATTTCCCATCTACTTTGATACAGAAGCATTAGGTTGAATTGAGTTCAGGAGGGCAGATGGACCGTTAAAATGTTCACCATTTGTGAAGACGAGAATATCTCTACTCATCGACCTGAAACAAACCGTGAACTTATGCCAGAATTCAAGTAGTAGAGCGTAGGACAAGGTTCAAGCTGATGCCCAATAAGTTGAATTTTTTCTTAGATGCACCGTTTACGTTATCGCGCATCGCAAGTGGATAGCGGCTGTAGCAAAAATCAGTTATTTTCATTTCGTATACGGTCTTCCTCCTGTGACATATGGTAAAACGTATTTTCTCCTTGATTGAAGAATGAGTTATCTGCTGTCCCTTTTAAGGTGGATTGGAAACAAACTTTGCTTCTCATCTAATTCGTGGTTATGTATTTAATATTTGAAGCCGATGTTATTAACGAAAACTTTCACCTGACTCCATAACCAACTCACAGTGCATGCACTTTGCCAAAGATTCTAGCAAAAAGCGATTGTTATTTCTTGTTCGCAGGCGCCGGCGCAATCACCTACAATTTCGTGCACATCTCGGTTGGAGTCATCATGACGTTTGTGCTGTTGTTTGTCCTCATAGGCATTGTTTACTACCGCGAACGTAAGCGAAGACGGATGCATATGGATCCACTGGCTGAACTAACAGGCTCCAAACATTCCCTTGCACCAAGTCAGGCAAGCAATAAATCATATCATCGACAAAGTCATCCTCGAAAATGTGACACAGGTCACGCTCACATACACTCACGACAAAATTCCCGTACTCATCTGTCCATGGACAACAGTAGGACAAGTGTATATTCCTCTACGTATCGGTCGTCTAAGCGACATCCACGAAGCCAAGACCGACGCACAAACCACATCGTCCCGCGCTCAAATCTGATACCTAGCCATAATTGCACATCTAGGTATCAGCTGATACCCATTCACAATTTACCAAAACAAAGTTCACATCATTCCCCAGGCAGACATCGAAGTAAGAGCCCCTGTCGCATGACGCATGGTCATTCATGTACACTCAGACGAACTGGAAGCCACCGCAGTGGTTCCTCACGCAGTGGTCGGATGAGTCATGGCGCGACATCATGTGTATTATCAGGTGACAATGATAGCGGGCATCTGACGAGAGAACGAATGCAGACGATTTCGATTGTCTAGGTTGCTAATTGATTAAACTTACCCACACAATCACTCGGTACACTGTACAGGCTGCAATGGATGGAATACGCTCAGAAAACACTAAGAGCGTCCGTTTGTTATCAACCATTATGAACATAGGCAAAGCTCAATCACATTCCGTTTATGTGTGATAATCATTTAGGTTGGTATGAAATTACATACTACCTCGATTCTTCCAGGTGATTTGTCGCTCAAGATAAAATTGTACACATGCGTTTCCTATTTTAGTCAATATTTCTTTGTGTATATACAAACTTTTGCCTAGAGAAATCTTCTGTGAGCATTTACTTTTGTTTTTAACTGCACTTAATCTGTCTACTGTCCATCCATCATATTTTGAAGAGCAATTTTTACAATGAGCAGTACTACCCAATTTCCTACAAGGCTATATTGGAAATACTAACAGGTTAGTAAGTGATTAGATAACAGATAGCTTTTCCTTATGTGGTCAGTGACTTGCATCATGAAGAGTAGTGGTAAGATGTAACGTCGTGTACGCTCAGGTCCATGTAGGTACTCAGGAATACTGGTTTTAATCACCATGTTTCAGTTGATATTTTATAATTCCAAGGTCCGGATAAACTGTCATCGCGATCTTTTCTTGACTGCACAATGCTCGGAGTTCACAACAGGCACAAGCTAGCTATTGTACTAAAAACAGAAAACAGTGTAACATGCAGTGTTGCTAGTAAGACTACGATTCCGACAACAAATGGTCAGCCAACTAATTTCTCATCATTGTATTATTTCAGCGAACTGCGTATAATGAGAAATAACGGGTGCTGTTAGGAATATAGATCAGAATCGAAAGGGACTTGCCTCTATGAAAAAAGTATGACCATGCATCTCAATTCGAAATTTAGCTGGGAGAAGTGTTTATTTGCATCATTGTTGGCAAAGTGAACAAAATAGAAAATAAATCCGAATGAAAACATTAATGGATATTGTTCCGTTTTTCTCTTAGCCGGTAAAAACTAATCGTTAGTGCCAACGCGTTAAAAGTATCAGCTAATTAAATATAATGTGAGAAAATGATAGTTCATCCAAACATTTTATTTTTCATGTTTAATGCAGTGTTCGTGAAAAGTATAACATATGTATAGCTGAAGAGGCGAGATTAAAGTGATGCAGATGGGGACAGCATAATGCTACTATTATTTAACCATATCTTATTTTTTCATTATGTCGCCTCGTGCGACATCAAGTTTGATAGAAACGTCATCGGGAATTGAAACACGGATAAAAGCGGGTTGAAATTTCAACGGAGTAAAACAACCCATCGTTTTACTTCTGCATGTCTTAACTATAAGTTAACATGTTGAGAGGAAGAAAAGGAAAATCACCAGCACTTTCGGGAACAGCAATGCGAACCCGAACTATGTTATGGCCATCAATTGCTTTTAAATGATATCTCGAATTCTAAATTACAAAGATGCATGTAGATAATGTCACGCAAAAGGCATGTATAAATTTCCACTATCCTGCTTAAATAGTTAATCTTTTGTCTCTTCTCAGGTGTTTATTATATGTGCATATCTGATATCACCATTAGGCGCTTTTTTGAATTTATCTCATTTGTTCGTAAATGTTGACAATACCGACGGGTGTTACTCTGATGGAACTGGGAGGCGGGATTTTTGGAGCTGTGTTTATCTCATTTAGAAGAAAGGCTTCATTTCTGCTTCACACAGTTTGTGAACACTTGCAACTACGTACTGCATTGTCTTTCGGAACTGAAGGTTCTCTTGCAGAGAGGCTCACTTGCACCAAATTTTGGCAGATATACATCTTTTTACCATATGGGATTATTGAATTGAACGCACACCGCATCGTCATTCTAGCATTTGTATTCAAGCTATGTCAAGCTGTTTGGCCAATTACCGTTGTTTTTCTTTTCATCTGTTTGGTCACCTTTTGCTTCACTAAGGTATGCAAGCTCGAAGTCCAGGATACAAATGTAGTCATCGTAAGGTTCTGGGACTTACTGCAACACCATGCTCTTCTAATACCCCTTGAAGCTCTCTGACAGGTGCTTTGCGATTCCTTTGGCATTTCCTAAGCAGAAGTGATTGTCTTTAGCTGTTGTTGCTATTCTGCGATCATATTTATTAGTTGGTTAAGGGGACAGTCTTACTTACTGTCTGTTAACATTTTCTTTCAACAAAATTCCAATTTCTGCACGTTTTGAAGTGGTTGGGTCACGTAATTTACCCATTAATATGTTAATACTAGCTAGAAAATGTCGATCAATACGGTTGTCTCGTTAAGCAAAATAGCGCCCTGAAAAATAAAAAAAATTAATCAACTATAATTAAACATTCAGGCAAAGCCAGACAAGTGTAATCCGGCAACTTAAACTGCAATACTAAATACAAATTAAGATAGAAATGTAAGCTTCGGTTTACATAACTACTGTGCGTGTAACCAATCAATCTGTCATATTTTGCAAAACATCTCCCCTCCATGTCTTTGCGTGTGAACTATTTGAAAATTGTCGAAACAGCATTTCAAAAAGCTACGCTTGATGAATTTCCACAGTATACATCTTCCTTGTAAAATGTAATCAGTATACAGTAAAATATTTTAGTTCTTACGAGAAATATGGCGAAAGATGAAAAAGTTTACTGAAAACAATAAATTTATAATAATTTATCCAACAATATATACCCACATATATACACATATTCATATAAACTTGTGGCAATTCTGTATATATACGGGGCACGTTTTTCGTTTTACCATGATCATGCTTATGGAGATGTGCCTCACATTACCGAGGATTTACCATTTGTTTGTTTATATTGCCACCTAGTTAGAAACGATTTGCGAGATAAGGTATATGATGATATTTCAATAAATTTTCACAATCCAAGCAAAAATTATTACAAAAGCGCATGCACATTTGTGTGTTCTTGCGTAAAATAATTGGGACTGGGTTCCTTTTATTGCATGTGTACGTATGATCTACTAACAGCTAACATAAGTTGTGTTGTCGCATCTCCGGTTGTAGCATTTTGCTGCTGCCCATATTTTTCCTTCTGAAGATGAGGTGCGTGCGATAATGATTTCTAACCCGTCACTTGCAATTTTCCGATTAATGGACGGGTACATTGTAGCCGCTTCATCTGCGCCGCAATGTTGACGGATGTGGATCAGGTGCGCAGCTGTCAAATTTTGGACGTGTCCATTACATCCGATTCGTCTCGGTGATATTGCTTCATGCATGTTGATTACGTAGTTGTATATGTAGGACAAACGGATGTGAATGAAGGTAATATGGATGCTAGATTGCAATCCCGAAACAACAGTACAAATGATTAAATCCGAAATTAAATGAAAATTTGACAGGTACTGGGGATTAACACTTCTGAGCCAGTTTACAATTTTCGCGTTCATTTTCTTCAGCTGACACATACTATTCGCGACATAGCGCCCGTATTCCGTTTCAAAACATTTTATCGGTATAGGTCTTACTTGCGGAGGCTACTGCTGACATTATGTACACATCGAATAATGCCTTGTTTGTCGAAATATATCTCAGTATATGCAGTATCAAAACTGGTATTGAATCCTGCGTCGGGAGAGGAAGTATAAATTTCCATATGTACAACTCAGTGTTGCAGCAAGAAGTCGGAATCTGCTCGCATCAGAAGACTTGTATCAAGCGCATTTATATTTGCTTGAACCTTTTTACTAACGGTACCATAATAAAAAGAACGGTTGAGGGCGTACAGCAAAAAGTACAAGGAAAAGGTACAAGCAAAAATCGATTGAGGTATGATATTAAAATTCCTCAAAATACTTCCCTACTTTTTCAGGATTAACCGAAGGGTTAGCAAACTTTGCCGACATCGAAGATATATTTATTTTGTTCCCGCTGTAGACATATTTTAACCGAACCGCATATATTTTTCGCAAATGATGAAGAATACAAAAGTGAGGCAACTTAAATCAAAAGTAACTGAACACGAAACCGGTACATTGCATGTTCAGATATTCTTAAACTAGAAGGGACCGGTTATACAATTGTTGAGGACAATGTAGATGACGAAACAGATAAACGTTTTATAAAATTGCTGGAGATCGTCAGGTTTTGCGCTTGATAAAGGCTGGCACTGCGGCGCTAGGCAAAAGTGGATGACAATGAAGCAAATATGTAAGACTCGTTTCTGCGCAGTATAAAGACAAGGGTAAAAGCGTAAAGGAAAATCCGGCAGTGATTTTGTCGGAACTAAAACAGGATGGGGGTTCAGGCAGATGACTGTTTAAGCTAGGCATTTGACAACGCTACTTTTGTTGCACTTTGCCAATCAAGCGTGCATATGTGTGTCTACAAAACCTAACGAAATTCCACATTTGTGCCATGTGCAAACTATCTCCATAACCTGGATTGTATAAACATGTATTACATGTTGGTCAACGCTTTTGCACTTTTGGTATAATAAAGCGGTTTTTCTTATTTTTACTATACTCATGCATTGCCAGGGTGCCTTGATTCACCTGACTGGCCTATTATAAGCGGGTTGTGAAAACTAGTTGGAGTAGTAATTATACTTTGTAACCTCTATAGTGAGAAATTATCCGAAAATGTCACTGCTTTGGAATAGCTCAAAGAGGAAAGAGAAAAGGAAACCGAAAGATTAGATGCGTCTCTAATTTTGTATTTGTGCTCTATTTTCGGTCCATTTAGTTTCTGTGCCTTGGGAGATCCCTGCTCCCAAAGTTTAGACAGAAATATCCATAAAAATACTGGATCTGCAGGAAGGTTCCACCACGTTTACATCTTTGGAAGTTAGACTTCTTCGAATTAAGGTGATGGTAGGCAGTGCAACAGATGAAACCAAATTATCTGCCTTGAATTGCATATAAGTGTACAGCGGTCAGTTTATCTAAAGCAAAGAAATGATGGTGAAGCGCTGTTTAATATATCGATGGTGTTGATGCTGAGTTGGAATAGCAAATGCTTTCTAGCATACATACGATGACCTTACAAACAACTGTTTTTCTTTTACTGTCAAATCTGCTTGTTGATTAACAACATACCGCCGCATCCTCCAAAAAACAAAACGGTGCCCATTAAGACCGATCGTATCGCTCCCAGGTACACCTACGTACAACCTAGCAAGAGAGTTGTGGAGACGTCTCAAGCACCTAACAACTGGATCACAGCACTCTATACATAGCGCACAACAATTTCTGGAGAGGATCAAAGATATACGAGTAAATCATGACGAGATAATGGTATCGTTCGACGTGACCGCACTCTTTACGTCTGTCAACTTACAGACCGCAAAGCAGGCATCATCGAACGGCTGGACCAAAGTGAAAAAACAATCGGAAAGCTGACGACTGGAAATCTGTGCAAGCTACTTGATCTATGCCTCGCGACCTACTTCGCCTTTGATGGACAGATCTATGAGCAGGTGAAAGGAGCCCCAATGGGATCCCCTGTTTCATGACTCGTTGCAGAAATAGTAATGCAGAAACTTGAAGAGATGTACTGCCGATATCAGCCCAAGTTTGGATCGATATACTACAGTGATCACCCAAAATGTCACAAAATAAGCTGCGTGCGGACTCTCTTTCGTAGAATTGAAACACATTGCAGCACTCTTGAGGCGAAGAAGAAAGAAGAGTTATACTTATTCAAATCATTCCAAATAAATGGATATCCACACATCTTTGTCCGGCGATGTCTAAACAACAAAACTACGACCTCTCCACCTGCTCAAGCGACAACAAAGCGAATCGTTCTACCTTATGTAAAGAACATCTCCGAGATGACAGCAAGATTATTCAAACAGCACGGTCTTACAGTGGCTCACAAACCAACCGCCACATTGAGAAGAACCCTGTCGAAACCCAAAGCTAGACCTAAAGCACACGAAAGACGAAATGTTGTGTACAAGATACGATGTCAAGATTGCGATAAGAACTATGTGGGTCAGACAGGAAGACAATTGTCTACAAGCATACAAGAGCATAAAAGAGCTTGTAAGAACCATTATGCTCTCTCACTTGTTTCAATACATACAGACGAAGAAAGACATCACTTTGCTTGGAACAACGCAGAGATCTAGCACAGACAATCACAAATCGACGGCCAAACCAGCGGATTACGTTTGACCCTACAGCGCACTGAGGAAGTCACCTCGCATGGTGATGAAACGTCTGCATACCAATTACGAAGCTCGGCGAACAATTGAACCCAAGAACAGGGTTGTCAGTTAAGGAAAATTAAGAAGATTTTAGAAAAGAGAAATTCATTGACGAAAAGAAAAGCTTCAGTATGTTGTGAGATTTCAGAAAATAATAAAGTCAAGGATTTATTAGAAATTAGCGCCATATACAGAAATGACATTTTGGGAGAATTTGCTCGAATATTGTGATGATATTATTAGTACGGATATTTCTCCATGTGCGAGAAATTTTGCATGTAGCTACACAGTTTAATTTTACATCAGTATCCATGCATATGCATAGGCGGAATATTGGGGTATTTGTTGCAATTAGTAATGTCCTTTTTGGATAGTTGAGGCTAAAGACTGGTTTTGAAAACATTGGTATTTATATATTTTTGGGCCCCGCTTGGAAGATCTCATCGAGGGTATTTCCCCATGTGAATATATTTATGGTATTTAGATCAAGGTAACAGGATCTTTTACTTCTAAATGTTGCCACATCGTCGTATGAACTAAGGGTTATTGTTACTCCATTACATAGATTGTTATATATGAGCATGCAGAAATTAGAGCGCACGTTCTTTGTAGCCTTCAAGATATTCAGTGGAAAATCACTTTTTGCGAAGTGATCGAGTTCAGCAATGTTGTATTTTGAGTGTATGCATTTCCCAATAAAGTTTGCTGTCTAGCACTTTGAAAAACAACAACTAGATGTGTTTCAATCGTCGAATCCAAAGTGTTTCGAGTTGAAGTTCATTGCAAAGCTCTCGATGAATCATAACAGTGTTTACCAATAATATATTCAGTAAATGACCACAGAAATGATGTCCTGTTTCTCCTAATGACGTTTAGTAAGCTTCAGGATTCGTGGATAGGGCAGGTGGGTAGCTTTAAAAGCTCAACTCAAGAAAGGTTTGTGTGGATTTGATCGATATATTGAACATAGATCGGTTGGCACTTGCTACTTGGTACTGGGCATATCCGGAGAAATTGGACGTAGACGAGGACTTAATACCAAGATGATGGTGAGGTTATTGCTGTAAAGAAAAAGTGAATGACCCCATCGGTGATGGACCGTGGCGAAGAGCGACAGTCAACTAAGGTGACTACCTGATGACGACCACTCAGGTACGACGAAAGCGAACGTAGTACTGGGTCCTGGATCACAAAGTTCACCAACTTGTGACCCGCTTGTGAGCCACTAGAGCGGCTGCTTGGTTTATGTCAAGAAACAGGATTACTACTGCATAGCCGGAAGCGACTGATTCGGAAATGTGGTTAAGGTAACGCAGTTGACAGGTGGTGCGCCATTGCTTGCTAAGAAGCAATGCTGCAAAGTATTGCTCAGTCTAATAGAATCGCTAACATTCATCATCTCTTTTCTGACTAGTTTTTCAAATAGCCGAGCGATTATCGGTGTGTGGCACATTGATCGGTAATTTTCAATCAATTGTTTAGGACCTCCATTCTGCCGAAGCATAATAAATGACGTATTGCATTGGTCTGGAATGTGACTAGATGTCAGCAATAGGGAAAACATGCTCATCAGGATCAGTGGTATATTGCAACCTCCTTGGTTAATGGTGTTTGATGAAAGGCCATCAGGTCTTAGCTTAGTAGTTGGCCTGATTGACTTGATAACTTGATGGATATCCTTGAGCGAGATATCGACTCTGCTTAAGTGGTTTGTTACTTTAAGCTCTGTGCACACAGACACAGGGTCAGATTCAAAACTCAAAGTAACGGCAAAAGCTTACTGAATGTTTCACAGATTTCACCTGGGTCATGGAGTCAGTGGCCCTCACCGTCAACAATTTCGGCAATCAAAAGTGTGCGGTCACTAGTTCTAGGATGCAGTATTTTGACAAGCTCCATAGCTTTGTAGCTTGTTCGTAGAGCTGTGTGCTCATTTTTGGCATGTTAATTGCGCATGATTGACTCTGGTGGTAGATTTGTGCATTTGTAAGATAAGTGAATAGTCCTGGCACTTTCTGTATCTTTCAGCCAATATTTTTGGTTTTATTGCCTGAGTGTTCGAGCAAGTGCTCGAGCGAAACTTTGGAGAAATAGGGTATAAAACACATTGTGGAGCAAGGTGGGCTATAGCGTGATTGCTTTGTGTATACAACTGTTCCACAGCGGTGTACATAATGCTAGAGAAAAATAAGAATTCCCATTCGGAGAAACGAATGAACTGCTGAAAGAATTCTCAGTTTATAATTTAGGTTGCAACTGGCAGTTTAGAGGTTAATTTAGTAACAAATTTCATGTGAAAACTGATTCCAGTCATATTATTTTCGCCGACAAGGAGATCGGTTAAGATATCAGTCTGTGGGTTGGGTCTCCCCAATGTGAATATTATTCTACGCATTTTTCTTCACTCAGCTATTAGGCTTGTCAGCTGCGGGCTACCCTCGATCAGCAATGAGCCAGACAGAGCTCAGGGTTTGGAGGATCGCCCCATGGCGAAAAGACATTTCGACAGATTGAATTCCGGTTATTTTATGCGTAAATTGACCGAAATCAAAGTGCGAAAATTTGTTTGTATATTTTGTGTACTTGAACTACATAAAAACAGCCTTAGAAGGATAGGAAAACAAAAAAAGATTTTAGCCGTTGTTCTATTGAAAAAACAAGTTAAAATATTTTAATTACTTGTAAGTGAATGTATTTTCAAATGCCAGCGGTGAGGTGGTTGATTTTACCACAGCCATCGGTGATAAACATTTGCTAAGTCACTAGTAAAATCCATTAAAATTTGAGCAAAACTTCAGAAAACGAAGTTTGATTTAACATTTCAGCAATATGGGTTTTCAAATCCTCATTTGGTATCCTAAAATGTTTAAATCACAGTAAATTCAAACTCACAAATGTGAGATATCATTGTTAATGGGTAACTTAGCAAACTCTAATAATAGACAGATACATATTTAACAATATTTTAACTACTTAACCTGCTTTGCTTCTGCTTCATGCTCCTGCGAAATGTTCTTAATATTGGACATTCGCTTTTCAAAACACATGGGGTGGGGATCTTGTTTCAACCGTGGCAGCACAAGCTTGCAATGGTGCTCATAGGTGGATCAGTGGTCCCAGTAGGTGCATGAAACCTAGCTGCTTATGCGCTAGGTCTTGATGAGATCAACTCGCTGGACCACAGGACAGGGTGTAGAGTCCCAGGCTCTCGTATATGTCTTCGTCCGTTAATCCTTGTAAACTGGTGATATGACAGGCTTCATTCTATCGTCTGAGCCCCATCTCGAGTGGTCAGGTTATGCTTGAGATGAACTGGTCTTTGGTAGAGGAGAATAGGCAAGTAATAATCTCTTCAGACCAAATGTAAACGCTAACTTTTGGCACCCAGTGCATGCGTATTCCGTAACGGCTTTGCCAGTACTTGTTGCATAAGGATGTCGAATCGCATCGTAATAGTTAGCCTAGATCATTTACAGTTGTTGTAGGATGTATCCATTGGGCATCGCCACCCTTACCTAGGCTGAGCATATAGACATAAAAATGGTGGCCAGGAAGCAGACGTCCGCAGACCACATGAAGATGCGGTTTCGGTATTGCTGAAGGGAGCCGCAGCCTTTTGAATTGCAAATCAATCCGTACATCTTCTGATCTTCTACAAACAGGGCGCACTGCAAACAATGAATCTCAGATAGATCCTAGATATGGGCAGATAGCAATGTAGGCTCCACCATCGATTATTGGCATATGGTACTACTAGTTTGATATTAGCCAGTTGGAAGTTTGTCGCCCTGTACACTCTACTTTCCTCCATTGAAGAAGCCACGGATAATTTGGTGCAGTAAGTCGTCAACAACGCACACGCTACGTCATGCTTCTTCGTGTCAAGCGCTTTGTTGCATTTGATGTAAATCACTGAGAATGAATTTGCCTTGCTAATTGCCTACGACCATTTATGCCTCCTCACCGGCAGGGTAATGAATGACTTGGCATGAAACCGTGTTCTGCGATCGTCGGGAGGACTGTTGACCTGTGCATCGATAGTAAACCCTTCGTCACAACCAGCTCGACTACCTCGATCAAATCGATCTCAAACAAAATGACTTGCAATTATCAGAGAATCTGAGAACCCGCCTTTCTTAAACAGAATTAGCGCCGAGCATTTTTGGTAAATCGATAGCGGCCTGTTTAACAGATCAGTTAAGGCAGAGACGATGACGGCTGATAAGGTCTTGAGAATCAGTGTATGGTGTCCAATTTTGAAGTGCAGATGTAGCACCATAAACGTTGGTAACTTCTTGCAGCTTTTCAAAGCCAGAATCTGGATGATGGAGTAAGATAATTTTGGTATACATCAAACTGCGTGTACACACCTAGTGATATGCAACCACGTAAGTGAAATGCTAGGCCAACTCGGGCGGGCGCTCAGTGATTCATGGTAGAAACTGTCCGTTTAAGCTGCTTAGCCATTGTAATTAATCTGCCGTTTTTGGGCAACATTTCAATTAAATAATGATTCCAATCGCAGAATATTGCAAACTGCCTTTAGAGATGCAGTGTCTGTTTGTTTTCGCACGAGCACAAACAATTTCGGTCAATAAAACCTAACGTAGTCGTCCATCCAGTCTGTGAGAACTAAGTTGTTACACCAGTTACGCCGCCGCCGAGAGAACATTTGTTATTTGGTTGGAAAAAAGCAAATTGATTCGCATTTCGCGTGATATTAAGAGAAGGGCAACGCATAAGGGCTTTGTATAATTTGCGCACGCTATTGCATCCATATGTGTAGTAACATCATCATTTTTCTACACAAGATAAGCCAAACCACTACACTTAGACAGCTTACAATTGTACCGCTGTATGGACCACCTTTTAAAAGTCCAGCCAACATCTACTTAAAACAACTTTGAACAGCTGACACCAAGGCACATGAACATCTTGCAGTCTCTCCACGCAGGTTTCCCTTTTTCTTCCTTTATTAATGCGTTGGAGCATGAAATACATCAATGGGAATACATTATTCTCCTTCTTCACGGTATTCAAAAGCGTCTGGGTGTCAGTTCAACTACCAGCAACTAAGAAGAGCTCCACTTGAGAAGAGCTCCTACTGACGTGCGCTCGGTGTTTCGGACTCATTCTTTAGCATTTAGTGACTCGTATCTACTTTCGTCCATTTTTTACTTTCATGTACACGAATATGACCGACCAGCTTCCACGAAAAGTTAACACCAAATCGGCTAGTTGTTTACCAACAATTTGCACACAATATCCACATAGTTGGTTACGTCAGGCAAAGTTATTTTTTGAAATTAATCGCATGCATAGCGATACCTTGAAGGTTCATCATGTAATTTCCAGACATCCAACAAAATTGTTTTTTCCTAACCCAGCATATCATGAAGATAAGCCCCACCTGTCAAAAGTTCGCGAGCTTAGCCCGTGTAAGCGTAACATAGTTCAACGTTTAATTGATGAAGACCAGTTAAGCGATTGCATCCTCACTCAACTATTGCGAGCCATGCAAGCTCTGGTAGGCGAAAAGCCATTCGATAATTCGAACTTTAAATAGCTGTTCTGTGACGGATCCCTACATGGGTAAAGCAGATATTGGCAAAAGCTCACCACGATATAGAATTGAAAGACCTTGCTCTCATAGATGACAGAAAATGTAGATACAAGCGCCAATGATCTCAAGTTTATCGCCTCGTACACCTGACGACCCACTCGTAAAAGCCGTGCACACCCTACAAGAAAAACTGGCACACATTTCTATATCCAAGCAACTCACGATCTAATCAGCGGTGTACTCGGATTGTTTGTCTTTTACGTAGCATTTGCTGGTATTACTGAAGATTTCGTAGCCGTGCTAAGGAGTGCATAATCTGTGTCAATCTTCCAAATCGGGAAACGAACATGCCAGCTCGTAATGGCGACGACGCCAGCTGGCATTTGCGAGCCAGGTCGCCTCTTTTACTTGTCTGGGGTCATACCTGGCATGCAATTCCTCTTAGACATGGTTACTTAAGTCAATGCTATTCACCCACTTGCGGATGACCTAAGGCACTGTCCGGTACACAGCCTTTAATCAGTAAAAGACACACCCATCCGTATCCAATTGCTTGAATTTTCCTTGTAGCTTACTTGGCATCTGCAATCCTAGGCATCGATTGCTTTCAGATACAAGGCTTAATCGTTGAGCTCAATCGCTGTCAAATTATCGATGTTTTAACGAAACTAGCACAGGCTCGCTTTAAAACTTTGATTCTGTCTATCAGCCCCCAGTTTGTCGCGCCTTGAGCCACTCCAATGTACATGGATCTGTTACGGAAAGTTAACAGCATAACGAAGCCTGCTTACCAACCTGGTGATGTGAAGCACGAGATTGTTCACATGTTAAGGTCAACAGGCAGTCCAGTTTTTATCCACCACGGTTATTACACCCGACGAACTTTCCGTTGCAAAGGCCGAATTCGACCACATGTTACTTTTGAGCATAATACGTCCATCCAGCAGTACGTAGACATCACCACCACAAACGGTCCCGAAGAACAAACTTGAAGATTGGAGACCGTGTGGGTATTATCAGGGACTGAATGTCATCACCGTCCCGGACCGGTATCCCTCTTCGCATCTACAGGATTTCTCATCCACGCTGTATGGAAAATGGTGTTGAGTAATATTGATTTCCTGCGGGCAGATCAACCGATTCTTTTCCCCCACATGATGTTTCTAATACTGCCCTCCCTCCAGAATTTGTATTTGAGTTCTTGCAAATGCCATTCGGTGTTCGCAAGGCAGCTCAAACTTTTCAACATTATATGGATCAGTACGTTAGCGGGTTATATTTCGTTTTTATCTATATTGACGACGTCTTGGTTGCAAATCGTGACCATGACGAACACTTGCGTCATCTGCGAAAACTATTTGGACGATTTGCACATTATTGGGTAGTTATTCACGCAGCCATGTGTTAATTTGTAGTCTATACAGTAGACCTTCTTGATCATCGTATTTCCACCAGCTAAATTACACCGCAACCTTGCAGAGTGACAGTTAACACAAAGTACCCCAAACCTGAATCCCTTAAAAAGTTACGCCGGTCTGTAGGCATGGTTAACAGATGATTAATTGCGCACTGTTCCGAGTCAGCCCAGCCACTAACTGAACTACTTAAATCCGATCCTAAGCCGTTCAGCTTTACGGCATCCGCTAAGCGGGCATTCAATGATCTAAAAGATCAGCTAGCAACTGCCAATCTGCTCGTGCCTCTGGACTTTACGGCCCCGTTGCAGTTAACGATGGACGCCTCGGATGCAGCAGTATGTGGTGTGCAACGACAGAGACGGAGAAGTGAATTGTATCCGACTGCATTTTTCTCTAAGAGACTACAGCGTGCCGAACGACGTTATAGCACGTTCAGCAGAGAACTCTTAGATATTTTGATCTACGCATGAGTAGGGGATTTTGATATAGATGATTGCGGTTCATCATAGCCAGCTTCCAAATCAGATAGTCGTCCACATGCCCGGAATGCACTAGACACCAGTATCAGCGTGTTGGGTATCATCAGTAGTGCGAATCCATCGGATTCATCAGTATTCGAACCCTTAAGCACCACAGCTGGCACCGCCAGTCAGCAGCTTACGCCACTGGGCCACGGGGAACAGCTCCGTGATGATGTACAGGCTAACTGTGATTTGTGTCTCTTATCCTCACCTGCCATGCAAATTACGAACGTTGCAGAGTACAGGGTTGGCCCTGAAAGACACAACGTCCACTAACAGTAGCTATGTACGACATAGCATTTAGAAACTGTCAGGGCGGATATAATTTGATGTACTCATGAGTAAGGGATTTTGCTATTGATATTTTCCAATATCAATTAGGATTGACGCACTTTCGAGACTTAACTGATATTCTCGGAGCTAAGCAAATAAGAACAACTGCCTATCACCCAACAGCAAATTGGTTAGTTGAACTTTTCCATCGCCACCTAAAATTTCTTTAATGACATATTCTGACAAAACTCTTTGGACCAAAGCTTTACCGCTGGTTTTATTAAGTCTTTGAATGACGCCAAAGGCTGCTAAGGGTTGCTTCGCCGCGGATCTGGTATACGGTACCAGGTTAAATTTTCCAGCTGACCTCCTTCAGTCAATCGACGCCAACGCTCTAGATCCCTCAAGCTTTGTCCATCGCCTACGTTCATCCTTGCGTGAAATGCATTTTACTAACACAGGCGCACAAACTATAAGCTGTTGTGACCTAAAATACGACAACTTGTTCTTACGTGTCGTTACGAAATGATGCAGTCTGCAAGCCAATATAACCAACGTACGAAGAGCTATGTGCGGTAATCCCTGGAGTAGATAGCTATCATAGGATCAACAGGAATGGTAAAGTCCAGATGGTTTATGTAGAGAGTCATAAGCCAGCGTATATCGAACGACCTTGCGAAAAACAATCAACAGGTAATCAAAACGTAATAAGTACGCAGCAAACATAAAAGCTCCTTGAAAGTGACCCTCTATCATCAACATCTAACGTTAAGCCAAAATAGAATATTACGACAAGGAAGACACTGTCAGTAAAGAGAGTTCATTTTCCAGACCGCTTAGTGCATTATGCATCTTGCGAGTAACACGTTTTTGTGCCACACACTTAGCTGTACTGCTTGCTGCCACTTTCCTTTCGCTTGTTGTTTTTCAACTATTGTCGGATGCGAAATAACATATTTAGCAGGACAAAGCGGAAAAACAGGATTAGATGCACGACAAAAGTAAGACTACCACCCGTGCAATTGACATCCACATTTTGCTCTTAACATTTGCTTTGTATCTTGGATACAGATTGTTATCCTGCATGACACCCACGACTCAGCGTCAGGAGCATGAAATACATCAAGGAGGATACCTTCTACTAATTTTTCAGGGCATCCAAAAGCAATGGCGCGTTATTTCAACAATCAGCAACTAAGAAGAGCTCCTACACATGTATGAGCATACACGGAAACATAAGGGAACGTGGGATGAGATTGTTGCACAGATATATTTGCAACATTGACTCCCGGTCAAGTGATTCACAAGTTCCATAAGCAGATGCGCGTTACTACTGTTTCCTGAGAAGAGAAACAAACCTGTAATGCGTGACGTGATCTCAAATGTCTGTTCGGCTGGTGTACATTTGACAGCCGATTGAAAGCTTGATTGCTGATGAATCAGTTATAAGAAAGTTTGTATTTTGAGCCCAAGAAGGAGTAAGGATTTAATTTTCCATGCATTCGCTAGACTAAACGAACCGTTTGCAATAGGTAAAATGTAATAATTATTACTTGAGACCCGTGATATCCAGCAACTTCCGGAATTGATGGGATTGAAATCGGGAATAATAAAATGCGGAACACCGAAGGCTTCCATCCATCTGGCGACAAGTTTATGTGCGTTGGCATTTGCCAGCAACTCTCTAATTGCATGATTTCAAATTGTCGGATTAAACAAACGCTAGAAATCGTGATAATCCACCCACATTTTCAGTGTGGATAGACCTCGACTACAAAGGTATTGTCGAATATACTACACAAGTGTTTGCATATATGCAAATATTCCCAGTTCTAACAGTGTCGATGAAGCTTTTGGGAATCAATCTTAGACTCTTAAGTGTGACAACACAGGAAAAGTGATCACAACTTTCAAATTTTTTTACGCGCATAGGCAAGATCTAGCGGTTTTAGAATTGCCTGGACAAAAGCACCATCCTGCATATCTAGTGCATTTTGCGCAGCCATTTATTACCCCTCAATAAGAACTCTTTTACTTTTATTTAGTTGGCGCAGATCTCAGGCAAATAGCATAGTCCAACTTTCATCTACGGTAGAGATTTTCCCATCATATCAGCTTCTGTTTTATGAGAATATATTTGCATCAATCTTATCTCCGCCGCTAATACGCGCAACTGTACTGATCCATGTGTAGGGAACTCTACTTAACTCCAAGACGCGACTATTAATCTGCATTACTTCTTTGAGCGAACGGCGTGAGCTGTAATCTGTAAAGTAGAAAATGTGTCTTCGATGTTTATTTTGAACTGCTGTTTGTATAAATGAATTTCCAAGCGCAATCTCAATGTGGACCACAAGTCAAATGTTCTTCCTCCTAGTACATAATGAAAACTTCGCATCTTTGATCAGCTGGTTAGTAGCTTGCAACCAAATGCATTGTTCTGAGCTCCGCTGTGTAAAAGTTGTTGTGAAAGGACGAGATCAAGTTTGGATTTCGTATTGATCGCTTGCTGATGACCGCCCCGAAAATGCCTGACACTTGCCAGTGCCAGTATATGACAAACATGTAACAGATTATGCAGCAGGTCACGAATCTTTGTCTGAATTGCGCAGTACCCACCCCAAATGCGGCCGGTATTCCCGAACTAATGATATGCTACTCTGTTACTCTATTTTGTTCAGATTTAATTGCAAACTATAGCAGTAAAATGTAAATAATGATATAAGCAATCGACGATTGCCATGCAATTAGTTAACATAGGCAAATACACTTGATGCTGCGCAACGTTGCTTAGAGAAACTCCAACACAAATACAATCAACAGATATTAAAGATGACACGGTTGTAAGAATAAATCTGTTTGTTTTCAACCATGCAAAATTTATCAGGTTTTTAAACAAGAAATTCCCTCTGATGTAGCAGTTGAGTCTTGATTCCATCTGTGTACATCTGTCTGTTGAATTCGGGGAAAGAATAGGAATATCACACACAATCATCGCTTTAAAAATGCAGGGTCACGAAAAACCATGGATTTGATGAAAAATCCACGTGAACCATCGTTCGACATGGCATATCGGCATATGGCATATGGTCAACGTTCCTCTCTACTCATACGTGATATTATTGTCTGAGACAAATAGGCCGTGTGCGTTGGTATGGCTAGACACGAAGCAACTTGATGGATCTACAATTTGTGACCGATTGATAGTTTATGTATGGTCTGCAATCTGCATCGGAAAAGGAGGCCGCACCCGATTTATAAAAATATGGAAACATTCACAGCTGTCACTGCGTGAAAAATTGGTGAGGAAGGTGTTTGAACGAAAGTAATTAACGTATGGCAAGTTCACAAATCGGGCCACAAACAGAGGAAAAATATAGACAACCAGCAAATACGCTATCGTGTAGTAGGTACTTACATTTTGCAGAGGCGTTTTCGCCGCCATCAAAGCAGTCAATATCAAAAGCACATTCAACACTGTAACGTTTGCGAGTAACAATGCGATTAACAATCTGACATTATGAAAATTCGATTTACGTAGTGGTCACAATAAATGGCGATATAAAGTTTTGCTACAACCTACAAAGTCAAAACGGCATAGCGAAGATTTGAGCGTCAATTGTTATTCGTACTCCTAAGGTGCATAGCTGTTAGGTGTTAAGACCAGACTTCAGAAGGAAAACCTGTAAGAAGTGTAGTATACTTAACAAATAACGCGGAGCGACTTCGTGAACCGATACATTTCCTTGGAAAATACTCACTAAAGGTACAATACGGCAACAGGACACAAACACTACAGCAAAGCTCAACCAGTATACCCACGTCTACCAACTGAACAATGCTGCTAACCAGCGACTGTGCTCGGTTCTGCAGGAAGTCGAAACGAGCTACAACTTCCGGACGGCCGGATGATCCGCCGACATTTGGACCACCTATGACCCGGAGCACAGACACACAGGCCGAGGCGGGATCTGACTCCCTTTCACTCACAGAGCATGTAGCGGAGGGAAAGAAAACCGATACAACAAGTGAGATCATACTTAGGCGGCCCAGCCGAATTAGCAAACCGGTAGAAAGATTTGCACCAAGAATTTGACTTCAGCCACGAGGATGGGAAGTGTCACATGTTGATTAATGATAAATAACTGACGCCGGTTCAAAAAGTATTGATTTTGCATGCTTAACTGCGCTTCAAATGATGCAACCGGCTCCACGTTATTTGTTGAGTAAACTACACTTCCTACATGCATTCCTTCTACTGTCTGCTCTTAGCATTAGGATAATGCCATCGCTTACCAACTCATTTGGTAGCCGTCAGAATTCTTCAAGATGCAGACCAAACAAGACCCGTTTCATAGACAAGCTGTCGGTGGTATGAATGCTTTCATTTTGTCGGCAGACCTGTGTGCTGATACTGGAAGTCTAGGATTACCTTGGCGTCTTGTGCTTCGGTGACAAATACTTCTCGGTGGGTAGGCTGGCTTAGCTTAAGCACGTTGGATATGACATTAAGTTTCGCAGGCTCGCTTCGTTGAGTTGTTTTCCGTCCAAAGATTTATGGTTAATTCTAGTTCATCGATGAAAATATTGACGCTGCGTTAGATGGTCTTTTAAGAACAAGTTATTCCGCCTGGTTTGACGCCGACTTTTCCGATGGTTGTGAAGCTACAGGTTCATTAGCTATATTTATTTTGGAGTAGGTGGGAGTAACAGAAGAACTAAATTCCCGGTTGCCCTTGGCTGTGATCACGTTCCAACTAACGCTTTGTAGCATCCATGCGAGATTTGGGAACAGATTGTAGGGTGCACAAAGACACTGGTCATAACTATCTCATTCGTAATGGAGGAGGTTGTTTCAAACTGCTCTAGACAACTGGTAGTATTGTTACGTTGCCTGGCTTTCAAGCTGTAGGTGGAACTTCTTTAACGAGCTGTCCAGTCTTCATCCTCAAGCTTGAAGTGTGGAATTTTGGGTGACGCTCTCCATCTTGCTCCCGTCAAATGATGCGACGTCGGCGCTTTCCATTCGCTCGATCTTTTCTTCCATTCTTTCGCAGTTTAGAGAGAGTGCATATACAAGTGATCAGTGAGAAAGACATGAATTCGGCACACAATCACAGATGATCTGGTTTTCTATTGAACAGCTTTACTATATTTGATGAGAGCTCAGTATTCTTAGTACGACCTAATCTTTGTTCTCGTGGAACATATGAATCATGAAGCTATAATAATTTTAGCAATATCTTTGTGTTGAGCAGTTGATACAGTTCGTTTTGTTATCGTATTTTTACGCGACAGTGGTTTCCTGTTCAATGACGTAGTACAAGAGCCGCTCGAGGTTAGTGTAGTCAACACTCAGGATGCAATTCATCACGGTCGTTGTGATTCAAGACGTGCAACTGTGTCGCTTGTCCAAAACCACCTCGGGGTGTAAGCAATGCGACCGCGTAAGAAGGGGCAGAGCGTGACACTTTTTCCATATTCCACGATGAACAGCATCGTTTAAGCATTCGCCTTATAAGCTTTGAATTCGGCTTCTGTTTGAAACCCGATGTTCAGAAATTGCGCAGGGCGTTTCCGAGGGTAAAGAGTAAGTTAGAAGAAGCACTTACAAATGCCGATCCGAACATGTTGGCAGCTAAAGAAAAAATAATTTAAATATTGTCCTTCGTTTTATCAATATTGGACGTATGCACAGGTGTATGAAATGAGAATAAGAAGAGTAAACTCGGAAGAAGTTTGATGCCAGGGAAAATACGTACGAAAGGTACAGTAAAGACACAAAAACGAATGAAGTTTATATTATTCACGAGCTTTGAAAACACCGGCGAATTTTGAACATACACTTAAACACAGGTCTTCCCGATGTCTAAATGGTTATTGCTATATCGGTTTTGAGTCAATTGAATGCATAACGGAATGAAATTCCTACCTAAGCAAATCATGTTCCCCATGATATTCGACTTATTTCATAAGCGAATCAAGTTGCATCCAAGGTTCCGCACAAGTACAAATGCATGCTGGTCGTCGTGACCAATTGTCAATCAGCTGATGTCATGCTACACGAGTGCACGAATACACAGACTCACCTTCGGCATCGTATGGTGCAGCGCGTCTGGACCATGCATAGAAACGCTAAGCTCACGTTTGGCACTGCTCCCATCCACACATCACATTATTCTCCCCGGACGTCAAAACGGCATGTGAACTCTATTCATTAGAACACAGCGTAGACAATATCGTGACATCCATGGATGGTTGAAGAAGTACCTTAATTCACACCCACTTAAATAACCGACATCAAGATGCACAGCAAAACTGGAAGGCCGGAAAACCGACACGAGATTCTCCGGCCTCGTGACGTGGCCTTGGCAGTGAGATTCAGCAGCGATTGGCTGAACGGGCATGTTCCTCATTTTCACGTGGCATGACCTACGCTTAGCGATGTCTATGTGTCATCTTGTGTGTGTGCTATGTGCAACCATTAATATGCGTAGTGTTTCCCTAACCGATGCCATTGAACAACACGTGATGCACATCAAGCGTTAGATAACGGTTGTTGGGGCCGAATTACTTGTTCACTGCTCTTGAATATAGAGCACAATGTGTCATAATTATGAGGTGACCATTAGCTATGCACTGCAATGCACGAGGAGACGCAGTGACCAGTGCGGAAGGGTGCCGTGTTAATTGTGTTACGGTCAACGGGTTAGCAACAGCTTGCATTCACTAGTCTGTGTGAAATTGTTGGTCTATTGCAGCCATTGACAGGCCGAACGAATACGTTTATAAAGAAGCGTTATGTGTACGTTTGAAACCAAAATGATACAATGGTCTATACCGACCTTAGAGCGTTCATCACCAATGTACCAAATTGCGACATAATGGAGATGGTCAAACGCTATCTTACTGAGGACAGTAACCTCGCGAATGATCAAAGTTTAAGGTGGTTTTACCAAACGAGAGAAAGGCATTTCACCATACCTTGCTCTAGCTCGTGCTTTCATTGGAACTAAGCATTCAGGAACAGGGTCCCAGCATGAGATCGTCGATGCGCGCGGCTTTTTAAATGGTACTGGCAAAATCTGGTAAATATTAAAAAAGTTGTTGGTACCAAGCCAGTGACAGATTTTGAACATAAAAATGGGTGGGAGATGTTAATTTGTGATGCACAGCAAATCGTTCATCAAGAAGTGGTTATCCTGCAGTGGATATTGTCATTCCTTGACTACTGTGCTGTGGGAACAGTTAACTTACAAACCGATATTTCAGCAACCGGCGGACACAGCTGTAGCACTGCACTACAGTTGCGGTCACCCAGAGCACTTGTATGTTGGGAGCGCCTAATGTGTGTTTCACAGAGCTAAGGCGGTGCACAGCTAATAAATTGGGGTACTTTGAAGTAAACAATGTTGGGATTGTTGAACAGTCAACCGAAACCGTGAATGAAACACGGTTTCCCAATATTCTAAAACCACCTTGAAAACATATCACGGAATGGATTTGGAAGGTCAGAATATCGTAGGTAGGAGAAACATGGTTCGCCTTTCAGAAGATGATTGGTGGCATCGTTTCCGGATTGGTCTGTCACTGCGGCTTCCACGTGGACAGCCACAGGATGCCTGCGCCTAAAGAGGGACCATAGATGGTTAGCGCTGGACCAGTTACAGTTCCACCCACACATCACTTATCCAGTGTAAACCAGAAGGAATAAGACCGCGAGGAATGCAGATGGGGGCCACTTTTCATCAACGGAGCCGGTCCACACTCCTTCACAAGCAAACACAGGCATGCTCTATTTGGGAATTAAGCACACACAAGGCGGTGGCTGGAACGTAGTCCACTCCACACTGAGTGCATGGAACCCCTCTTCGAGTATAGCACGACCACAATGAACTTGCACCCCGTCCCCTCCAGCAACGACCAACTGTCTCCTGGAATCAATATCGATGATGTGATGGGTAATATATAGGTAGGCACCTTGTCACCATTCACATCAATCGCAGCCACACCGGGGATGTCAAACAGCAACCTATCAATTGAAATGCCATTATCAAACGAAATATATATGTTAAAGCAAAGAGCTGTATCACCACAACTACTAATATATTAGCATATGAAGTAAGTTGGTTAGCAAACGAATCAGCGTTAAGTATAAAATGTACACAAGTTATAAAAAGGTCACAAACGCAATAAAATTGACGAAGATTACCACAATTAGTTTGTGTAGCGTGTGCAAGTTAATAGCAGGTTATTCATGTCGGCAGAACAAACCAATTAAAGTGGCATGAAATTTATTCAGCTTAAACAAAGTGAAGTGCAAACTGGTTTGGCACAACTGCAGTGAAGAAAAATTATGAATGCAACATCAGCCTCAGCATGGGGCACTTTTCAGAAGATACTAGCCTATGAATAACATTCAGACTCCCTGCAGCCATGGTATATAATAAATACGCACCCTCCGTTCACAAACGCAGCCTCAGCGACTGTGAGCTGGTGAACATAGGCCATACCGCTGGATAACCGCCTACAACGATGGCAAACACATGAGGCTCATGTCACGGGGACCAAGGGACGAGTCTGAATATAAGAGATTTGGCGGTAGTGGTGCAGGCATTATACACAGAGCATGAGATTTTCAGCGATATGATTGGGATAATTAGATGGAATTTGCGGACGGCATTTAACCTTTTGGTAACCGAGCCAGTATATCTCGCCAAAACTAATGGTTATATGTACAGATTAGACGGATTGCTGCTACCGAATGTGTGGTGACTTGACGATGCATGCAATTCTGGTAGTCCCCAGACGCAAACCGCAAGTACGCTGAGTAGGTCAACCTGACCACGCGCTGGACCCCTGAGGAGTCAACAAATTTTGACTGCACTGTAACAGTGAATACGTACACCTGATCTACCGTCCCTCTGAAGTCTGATGAAGACATTCGCACCTAAATGGGAATTTGCAACAAACATGAGAGCCTTTCCTAATGTGTCCTAGCGAACTCAATCAGCAGCCGCAGGTGACCAGGTGTAAGCTATGTAAATTTATCTCTGCTTATGACACATGTTCTCCACACAGCTTAAGACACGTGTGAAAGAATGCACATCGTCAGCTCAATACTAGGAAACAGCACGGTTTCCGTCGGTGGGATACTAAAACTGCATGTATAATAGGGGCCTAATAAAATCACCATGTCACAATTAATCTATCCTTATAACGCAACAGTCGTTCCATGTCGAAAAATAACATTTTCTAAGCAACTGCTTGTTTTGATAAACAAATCTCAGACGGGACGCGTAAATACATTTTCTCAACAGCATCTCTCAGGCCTCGGGATAAAATATCAGCTGCAGAATCTCCCCTAAATGGTATATGTATGAAAGTTCCTTCTAAGGATCAATGCTCCAAGCTGGATTTCGATTGTGTTCCTTCAAATGCTTCATGATGTATTTATCAGAATAACCAATTGCCCTAAGTGCGTCGCTGATTCTCTGTACTTCTTTGCTGTCAGTATGCGATGTACATATACTGCGCGCGCTGAAGGCGAGATATCTGATGAAACTCCTCTTATTCTGTAGAGGTGCTGCGATTTGGAATTTAGTGTACTGCTCAGTCCATGTTTGCTCTCTGCGTATCTTTCTGCTGCATGATCTGTCAGAGTTAAGGATAACTTCTACATCCAGGAAAGTTAACCGGCTTCCGAAATCATGTTTACAGCTGAAGTGGAGCTTCTCGTGTGCGCCACTGAAGGCTTTCAGCAACTGTTCCGCATGCTTTTCGGAATTGTAAAGTACGAAGGTATCGTCAACATACCATACGTACATTTCAGTTCCACAGACGTGCATTGCAACTGGGCAATGTTCAAATTTCGCCACGAAAATATCAGCCGACAGCGACCCCAAAGGAGATTTCCTGGCCAATCCGTCAATCTGACGGCTCATTTCACCATTGAAGGTAAGATGAAAGTTTAATGTGCAACGAAGTAGTACCTCCTTTTACAAGTGATCCGGAATAGTTGCGTATATGGGCAGTTACCGAGCAACCTACGGTATGGAGCAGTGGAATATTTGTCAACAGTCTTCTATTATCAAGGTTGATTTCGGATATCCTCTCAAAGAATTTGGACTTTTCTCTCATGCAGTAAGTGCAAACCAAATGCCGGAACGTGTGCGACTTCGCCACTATTCATTTGGCCAAAAAATCTGGGGAGAACTCACAATCTTTAAGATTGAGCGCATTGGCGCGTTTTCCTTGTGAACTTAAGGCAGGCCATGTAATCTCGGTAGGTTTTTACCTAAATGTTTCAGCTTTTCGAATTCGTTTTTCTTAATGAGTTCGGCTTGCGTCATTCACCTGAGGCAGCCGGTCAGCTGTTTCTCTAACACCTCTGTCTTGTCTTTTCCTGCCATGATCCTCTGAAACTTACTTTCCTCACTGAGGATTGCTGCATTTTACGGATATAATCCACCCTATCCAATAGCGCTATGCCAGAACCCTAGTCCAGTTTAGAGATTATTAATTCGTTGTTTAGCCATAGCTCTTTATGTGACTGAGTTTGTTCCCCTTTGGTAAAAATATTGCTAGATGATTTAGTCTTAAAGTATTCGGCAAAACTATGAAATAGGTTAGATTTTATATTCCTAACATCACTTGATGATTTTGGAAGCAAGTCTTTAGTCTGAGCAGCTAGCCTTTCAAAATGCACCTCTACATCCGCCTGAGCTCTTTCTTACATGGAATGCGAAAAGTTGTAACTACCGATTACATGTTCAGCTGCATCCTGGTTAGTATTACACTGAAAAGGTTAAACATATATCGCTGCGGCTTATTCGGATGTGTCAACCGGGGGGTTTGGCTATTAAGCGTACTAACTAACTTTGTTTTCTTACTCCCATTTTTTGTATAACCAATACTACATCAAGTGAACTTGAGAAACTAACATCTAATCTACTTCAAACTTGTCCCGAATATTTTAAGACTAAATCATCTAGCAATATTTTTACCAAAAGGGAACAAACTCAGTCACATGAAGAGCTGTGGCTAAACAACGAATTAATAATCTCTAAACAGGACTAGGGTTCCGGCATAGCGCTAATGCATAGGGTGGATTATATCCGTAAAATGCAGCAATACTCAGTGAGGAAAGTAAGTTTCAGAGGATCATGGCAGGAAAAGACAACACAGGGGTGTTAGAGAAACAGCTGACCGGCTGCCTCGGGCGAATGACGCAAGCCGAACTCATCAAGAAAAACGAATTCGAAATGCTGAAACATTTAGGTAAAAACCTACCGCGATTATATGAATTGCCTTCAGTTCACAAGGAAAACGCGCCAATGCGCTCAATCTTAAAGATTGTGAGTTCTTCTCAGCTTTTTTGGCCAAATGAATGGTGGCGAAGTCGCACACGTTCCGGCATTTGGTTTGCACTTACTGCATGAGAGAAAAGTCCAAATTCTTTGAGAGGATATCCGAAATCAACCTTGATAATAGAAGGCTGTTGACAAACATTCCATTGCTCGAAACGGTTGATTCCTGATTCTGATCTAGGGGTAAAACAGGATTTAATTAACGCGGAAATCAAAGATAATTGCTTTGCAATATATTGAGGAGAGACGATTCTCAAGACATCAAGTTGGCTTGGCTTCCCCTGATGTATTCTTCATGTTTTGGTTATAACTGGACATCATAGTTCGATAAAACACAGCAACAAATGCTATGACACAAAGACTCAATAACACAATAGAGACAATCCTTTTGCTTTTATATTATTGTTGGTTGGAAGTGTAAGTATTGATGCAGGTTGTGGGTACGCGCTCTATGCAGTCAAACCTGTCTAAGGCGAACATCCAAGGGACCGACAAAAATGGTCATCAGGTTCATGCATTGGGGACACTACCCACCATCGATTGCACAGGTGTACTACGCTATCAAATACAATCTAAATCCGTAACCAGAATATTCATGCTTCATTAGAGTCTTCGATTTAAATTAAAAACTACTATTGTATACCTTGGTATATATCCGTAATAAAATGTAGGTTACAGTCTATTAGTAGACATTAGAAAACCGAACCTGCGAATCCGCGTGATCCACGAATTGCAACAAAAGCACACACGCAAACACATCTATATTCTCGGCATCATTTTACACCAGATAATAAAAATCAAACATGGAAGTCTGTTACTTTTAAATGAAATGTGAAAATTAATATAGTTACTCTCACAGGTTCATGATTAGTTCAAGCATGTCAGTGAGTCATCTACTTATTGCGTAGGAGCGCAAAATATCGACAGTAACCCTTGCGTCTGTGAACGTATACGATATAATATCATCTGTAGAATCTTGGTCCTGTTCGTTGTCTGGTTCAATATTCCCATCCTCAGCTGCCAAAATTAAAGTGCCAGGAAGGTCTTAATTGTTTTCCGCTTTGTTACAAGTGTAGCCAATTCAATCAACCATGAGGCTGTCAGTAAGTTGACATAAATCATTTCCTGCAGTAGAGGTTGCAGGAGGTACAATTTGCTCGCCTGTATTACGTCTAGTTTTCATTGTTGTCTCCGAATCGATGTCTGCAGCACAAGAAAACTTTTCTTTCCAAAAACGCTTGAAAATGGTTGAGTTCACCCCCTCCTTTTATGCGACAAATATCCAAAACACGAAGTTCAATAAACTTATTATTTTCATGATTTCAGTTCCTTATTATATCCACATGATTCCAAGATGGTAACAATACGTAGATGTCTTTTTTCTAAAATTTAATTTAAATGTTTGAATGACACCTTGATCTATGGGTTGAACTAGTGCAATGGTGTTAAGTGGTAGGAACTGTGATTTGACGATATTTAGCTGAATTCCGGGATGGCATGTTGCATTGTCAAAGAACAAAAATATGTTACGCTTTTGGTTGCATCTTTGTCAATGCTTTTAGGCCAATCTTCAAAAAGAAGTGCAGTCATCCACGCCTTTGTATTGTCCTTGTAAATTACTGACAGCATTTTTACGTTGAAGATCTTACATTCCTTGGTTTGGCTGATTTCCCAATAGCTAAGGCCGATTCGCGCTCTCCAAGCATGTTAGTACACAGCATAACAGAATTCCATATTAGCTTCCTTTTCTTGTTTATAAAAAATGTCTTTTCGCACGTGGCTTCGAGTAATAACCCAACCTCATCCAAAATGCAAATGTCTTGAGCTGCGTAACCGGAATATATTTCGGGTGATGTTGTTATCAAGTCTGATGCAGCACGCTTATCTAAGTCACCGCTTCTGCGATATTGCTTGTCAAACAAAGTGATGAGAGCCTTTAGCCAACTGTTTAATGTCTTAAACAGAGTTATTAAATTATTTCGCAAAGTGCAAAGCTCCTTCTTAAATAATTGGTCCAGTTAGTGGGATTTTGCTTGCGCTTTTCGACTGGCACTATATGTGTTCAACTCCAGTTCTTCTGCTGTTCATTTGTTAAAGTCTTGTTGCCTTGTTTTAATTGTCTTTTAAAGCACGGCTATCCATTTCAAAGTTTGAAGGATTTGTGTCCTTCCTTCTCCAAAAATTATCCTAATGTTTTGGAACTGTTTCCTTCTTGACTTCTTCGAATCACAGATAATTTTTCTTCTTGTGCTGATGTCTTCAGCTTTGCGAGTTTGGAATTAACCATTTTTTTATTTGTCAGCCTCTTCAGTCATCAGCTATTTCGCTTGAAATGGACTTAGGATGCCGTATTTTCTATTTAGCTTCCGTAGTTTATGCGGGACGAATAATCGCTTGGCCAGACAACGACACACAATTTCCCTATGGGATTCGGGATTTACCAATAAGGTGTAACTTTGTGGAAAAATCAGAGCCATAGGACAACCATGTAGAAGCAACGACAGGTTAAGTTCAACAAAAAGACATCCTCAGCATCATCTCCTAAGAGTAATGTCCCTATGCATGAACCTAGCCATGACGACCACCTGTCCTAGAGGACCACATTTTCTTTTCTCCTTTAAGTGGTCACAATGTGGAGCGTATCGCTCCCGGGAGACATGTGACCGAGAGCGGCAATTTTAATCTCTCGCAGACTGAGATATACTTTTCCCTGAGTATATAGGTTGGCCTTAACACACCTCTCCGGCCCTCATTAAAAAAAAGTGACCAAAGGCGTCTGGCACGGAAATGGTTATTGTGCTCATTTCTCCGCTGGTCTACTGCAATTCACTTAGTCGTTAACTCACATTTCCCTAACTGCGGATAGCAACCACCGTTTGGTTGCTTTTGGCTGCGTTGACAAGGTAACCTTTGTTGGATTTCTTCGTACGTTTTAATTATTTCGTGGAAATTTAGATGTCATTCTGTTTCATTTTTGATTCTAACTTTATCGACTATAACGAATTGTGCTATCACCGCTTGGTTTCAGCCATCTTGCCTTCGTCCCTTTCTCTAGCAATTAGTCGCCATTTTGTTTTCCGATTATCCAAAATTCTAAAGCATTCAAGCTCGGGTACTTTTTCAAGGTAGTCACATATCGTGCAAATGCTCTCACTTGTGTTTTGTGTCAAGTTAACTGCCACTTTTCATATGTTAAATTATCAGCTGAGCATTTTCGTCTTCTTCGTGAAACACAGCATGAATTCGTTCAAACTTTATGTGAAAAGTGCCGAAACAAGATATAGCCAGAAAGGGTAAGGTCGACGTATAGGCTTCAACATTCCCATACAAACAGCTCGTGTGTTTGTTCGAACAACTTAGTCCGAAGAACCTTCAGGTCTAGGCTCGGTTTTCCTCCTCTAACCGTGCAAACCAGCTGACACGAAGTCCAACCGTTATGAGAAGCCCAGTTTCACCTGGCACAAACTGCTTCACTTTTTGTGTCCTACGATCACTGATGTCTCAGTAGGTGAAAGCCTGGTTGTTGAAGACCAGTGGAACGAACAAAGAATGAAATTACAAAAGAATTTTGGAGATTTAACTACTCTAAGGCAAAAACCAGCCAAACCACGAAAGGCTCGTAACATAATTCGACCTGAAAGATAAGCCTCGTCCGACCAGAGACTTAATAACCTCGTGCTTTTCCACGCACCGGAGTCCAGTTATCTACCACCCCAAGTGCGCTACGATCACGAGGTTGAGTTTTACAGAGTATAATTAACAGACTCCTCGACGCTGATGAGGACTCGGCAAATGTGAGGCAAATAACTCGTCTTGGCATGCAATGTGATCAACAAAATCGGCCTATGTGAATCGCGTTTGAGGACAAGCCAGTCCAAGACTGGTCCTGTCCTGTCTAAGTAGGCTGAATGGTTTGAAGATCCATGTTCGCCTGGACCTGGATCCAGTAGACAAGGAACGCCTCAAGTCTGCCATCATTAAGCTGAAAGACATACTGGTGAGGGGAAACCAAATATCAGTATTGTATATTTGCTCGTGATTTCCATGAATCTGCGAATCAGGTAAACCGGCTGCTTACACTTTAAGCAAGCCAGGAGGTTCCTGCGGCCCCCTGCGTGTAGCCTTTACCAAGGTTTGCAGTTTTGTGAACAAACGCGAAGAGCTTTGTCGTTTTGTTGCGTCTGAGCAGATACATGGCTGCATTCAGAGGTATGCACCTAGGAAGTTAAACTCAACGGTTACTCGTGCTTCCGATACGATAGACTAACGAATGCCCACAGTGGCGTTTTGCTCTACAGACGGTCTACCTGCGTGGGAGGGTTTTGATTACCTACCGCAGGGACGATGGTTTGAGTGAGCTACTGTTGTGCTCCATTCACCTCAGGCGCGGGGAACTACTTGTGGGCGCAGTTTATCGCAGACCCTGGGTCGTTGTTTGGGTTGGCTGCCCCATATTCGAACCCACATGAGTTGTTCATACTTTCTACTTATGGACCATTTTAAGTGTCCTCAAAAACGATGGCCTGATGTGCATTTGATGCCTGGACATGTTGAGGTTGAAGCGAAGTTCGTGGATTTGGTACTTGAAACTTGTGCATCCTAGGAATATGGCCACCAACATGTATAACACCACGCTCAACGCCGTCCTGTCCCGACCTAATGTTAAGGAGCTACGAACAACGAGTGTGTTACGTGCGGATCCTAGAATTCCTAGCGACTTGCGTCTACTCAGTGCTCATAGCTGCTATGGAATTACTTTTGCAGTATTCACGTCCGCTGTAGCCAGCTTTAACTACTGGAAAACGGACTTCTACTCTCTAGGTCGTGCCGCGTGTCAGCTGGATATGTCTATGTCACAGGCTGTTTCTGTGGATGACTTTTGGAAATTTAAAAAGGAGAGTTTGATGTCATTGTGTTCCCAACGTGTGCCCTTGAATAGTCGGAAGGTTGGACCGATTAAGCCTCATTGGTTTGATTAGGTGTATGGAAAACGGGCTCGGAGGTGGCGTGGACTGCAAAACAAATTCATTCTCTCTCGGTTATGCCAAGGACTACGAAGGGTATAAAAGCCAGCGAAACATCTGCAACAGTGCAATTAGTAATAAGCGCCGACATTTCGAATAGCAGCTCTCATTATCCTCCAAGATCGCCCCAAAGAAAATATTTGCTTATGTGATGCGAAGCCTGAATTCGACTGAAGATATGCCAGTGCTAGTTGACCCGGACGGACAGCCCCTAACTTCCAGCACTGAGTGTGCGTCCGCATTGGCGGCGCACTTTGCTGATGTATTCACAAAAGACCAGATGTTTGTACGGAGTTCGTGTACCGCCTTTACCGAATTCGGCAGTCTGAATTGCTGCATTGAAGAAGTATGTCAACCACTCGTCAGAATTGACGGCATCAACCCTGCCGGACATGATGGGCTCCATCCACTGATACCAAAGTCACTTCAATCATGATCTTTCCTGCCATGACTGACCTATTCAACAGGTCACTGTTCGAATGTTTTGTTCCTGATTGACTAACAATTTTCGGTGCTGAAACCTTTTCCGAAAGGCGGCGACCCTAGCAATTAGATAACTACAGGCCGATTTGTCAGACACCAATTTGGCAAAGGTTGTTGAGAAAATCGTGAATTATGGATTGCTGCAGCTGCTACAGTCGAAAGAAATACTGCCGCCCGCAGAACACGGTCTTATGAAAGGCCGCTCATGCATTACCCACGTGATTTGGACGAGCCACTGGTAGTTGCAGGCAAGTAGAAAGGGGAAGTCTGTCGAAGTGATGCTCATAGATTTCAGTAAAGCTTTCAACGAAGTCAGCTATGAGGTCCTCTTCCACAAACTCAGGATGTCTAATGTCCTTGGTTAACTGCACCAGTGAATCCGAGACTTTCTTGTTGGGCGAAAGTGGAGGGTACATGTCGAAGAGCATCCAACTGATTCATATCCCTCTACTAGTGGTGTACCTCAAGGCACTGTGCTGGGGCCCATCCTGTTCTTGATCCACATCAACGATCTACCTCAGCTTTTCCGGTCGCCTTGTGTCCTGTTTCCTGAGGATGTGAAGGATTAGAGGAGGATTTTACACTTCCCAAGACTTCAACCGCCTATCCATATATTCTGCAGCAGTTCATCTCCCGGTCAACCCAACCAACTCTGTATTTAGGCGCCTGGGAAAGAGTACTGACGACCGAATCTACAACCTTTACAGCCAAACGCTATATCCAAAGCCTCTTGTAAAGGACGTAGGTGTACTCTTGCACTGCGAATTGAAGTCGGTGGACAACAGGAACTGGCTATATCGTAAAGGACTGCACACCATTTGGGTGCTCAAACGTAGTTTCGGCACATGTTCTGAAGTAGGTGCCTCGTCTCTTCTATTAGATTAATACTAGTGTTGGGTTCGCCCGCCTACTTTCCGAGTACCCAGGCGAGGCACAGAACATCCAACGGGTACAACACGTTACTACCAGACTCAACCCGACTTTGCGTGCCTTGCGTTATAAAGACCTTATCCTACTCTCGGGTGCGAGTCGACCTCATCATGACGTACGGTATTCTACATCTCGGTGACTTCCCATGCTGAGGCCAATGCTACATTTACGAGGGTTATGTAGCATACGAGGACACAGATACAAACTTGTTGTGCCGGATGTGAAGCGATTTCCCCACCCACTGTGCTTCGAACTGAGAGTGGTAAATAGTTGGAAAACTTTGCCTGAACATGTGGTGGAGGCAAAATCTGTGCAGCAGTTCAAAACATTGTTGCATTTATATTTTACAACTGATCGATCCAGAGAACTTTCGCACATTTGCGATGACTTCTCACATTTGTGAGTCTTGCAATACCGTGAGCCCAATGATTGAAATGTAGCATGAGAACGATAACCATATTCGCGGGTGACAAATTTTAGAACGTTTTTCACCATATTTCGAAGAAGTTGTACAGAATTCATTTTCAGTTACTCCACAATACATTATTCAATATTCGGTATTCGCGATTACATATCCGGTCGCATATTGATGACCTTATATGTTCTAATATTCCACCCTACCACCAAGTTTGGACTCCATTTTGAGTAAGGCTCAAGTTGCTACTTTGGCGTCACCGATTGTCTCCATGACCTCAAAATTTTGGAACAATTGTGTGAGCGCAGATGGTGCGTTCAACACACTCCCGCAAGCAGCTGATCTTGTGGCGTGGTGGTCACCTTTTATTGGTTATATAGAATGTGGGGTTAACGAAATTCTGGTCACGGTTGCGTTAGACGGGTGAACGCGATACACAGGTTAAGACCAATGAGAAAACATAGGAAAATCGTTGAGGATGTTTTTGGCTGGTCGCCATAGACAGGTGATCGCCTTACACAGGTTGCCGCCATAGCAGGTTGTACTTTATCAGCCAGTTACTGAATCATTGAAGCATGTGCTCAACAACTTCACCCAATAGTTTTAACGACGGGCGCGTAAACGGATGATCGTGCACAGTTTATCATTTGTAAACGGATAGAAAGGCCGTTCGGCGATTCCGGAGGAGCAGTGTGTCGGAATATGTGCAGCTGTGGCGAATTTCCATCGAACATTGTGGCTGATCAGGAATGTTCGGTAGGTGGTTGGGAGATTTTTGTGGTTAGTTCAGCACGGCAGTGGGATCTGGCACTTTTGATATTGGAGTACAGCAGATTGCTCAAAGCGTTCGATAAAACTGTTTCCAGTATACTGCCGTTAGCTACCCTGCGTGCTGTTTCTCAAACATATGTTTGTTGGTCCTTAATAACCTATATTTAGTGAGCAAAACGTTCCTAATAACCCAAGCAGTTTAATGTTGTATATGACGGACAGAAATTAAGCTAACTTCTAGATTTGGTTAAGAAAAGCTGATTCAGCCAAATAATTATATATATATATATATATATATATATATATATATATATATATATATATATATATATGTCAGCTGGAGAGCCTATGGTATGCTGAGGATCGGGGTGGATAAATCCTGCAAGATAGTCTACTAACTGCTGCTAACTTGTGCCATTGGCTCATGTTCTGATAGCCTCCTCGTGACGACCGCTGGGTGCGAGTCGGGTTACACCATTCTCCTTGCTAAGATCCAGGACACCAATCCGCATGTTTCAGTGCACTGACCATGTTGTAGACCCGCTGCGTCTCACGTGTATATTTTATCTAAGGCTTTGTCTGAGGACTCGAGTCCTTCTCCTGTCAGGTATGGGCGCTGTGCCAGTATCCTAGTCCACCCTCTTTGAAGTTTAGGAAGTGTTCGTTGGCCCTCTTCTCGTGAAACCTAGCCATTGGAGAAAACAGGTCCACGAATTATAAGCACACAGCTCTATTGGCGTAGTGCATGACCGCCAGGAATTGTCCCTGACGGTGGGACGGCACCTCCGGGTGTTCAATGGTTCGCTACTGCCCACCTCAATCCAGGCAGCTCCTCGTCAAATTGGTGCAAACCCGTCAAAAACCCACCTGCATCTGACCGTGGTGACAGCTGTGTATCCTACAACAGTCGCAAAACACATATGAATCTTTCCAGTAACCGAAAGGCTGCGTGCGACGGACCTCAAGCAGATACCAATCTGCCTCTGCAATCACATTCCCGAGCTGGATCTGCTCCCCACTGCCTTGTGGGTCAGAGTGCTAAGTCAAACTACCCGGGCGGAATCCCTCAGTCAAACCTCCAGATTACCCACTGCCCTGTGGTTCAGGGTGTTAAGTCAAACTCCGGGTGGAGACCCACAAGCAAAGCTCTAGATAACCCATTGCCTTGTGGGTCAGGCTATTGTACCAAAGGCTCCGGGCAGAGTCCCTCAAACAAAACTGCGAAGCAAAACCACCAACACCTAAGCGATTGACCATCACTGCAGTGGTAGGCCTGCGCGCAAAGCACTCAGCATCAGGTTTTAGAACGTACGCACATTACTTGACTGGAACCTGAGTGAGCGCAACGAGGGATGCACTGTTTTCGTAGCCATGGAATTGGCACGGTACACTATCAATATTGAGGCCCTAAGTGAGACCCCGCTCGCTAAGCAAGGAAAATCGCGCGAAGCCGATGTTGGCTACACGTACTACTGCGTTGGCAACGCGACCTCAGCACTACGTGAATATGGGGTAGTATTTGCTCGTGGGTGAACCAACAGGCAGCAGTGCGCGACTGATGACTGTTCGTTTACCACTTGGAAGAGGTAAGTTTGCCACTTGTATCAGCAGCTACGTTCCTACCATGCGTTATCCTGATGACATGCGTGATCAATTCTATACTCAGATATTCTCCGTGATACGGTCTGTGCCGAGAAGCGACCGACTATTACTGCTGGGTGATTTCTACGCGCGCGTTTGGCGTGATACATCGGTTTGCACAGATGCCATCGGTCCGCATGGCATTGGTTCAGCGAATGCGAATGTTGACCGGTTGCGCACACTGTGTGCCAATCATGGCCTGACGATCACGAACACGCGGTTTGCACTGTGTGCGAGTGATGTAGGAACTTGGACACACCCATGGAGTGGTCACCCTCACCTGCTCGACTATGTCATCATACGTCAGCGTGATATGCTTGAAGGGCGCATGACACTTGTACTGTGTGGAGTTGAGTGTGGCACTGATCGCAAATTGATGCGGACCAAACTGTACATATATTTTCATAAATCGACCTATTGCGATGGACTGGCGGAAAAATAACGTTCTTCGTATAGGTACTATTCAAAAGAAGCCAGAGTTGGAGAAGGCGTTGGCTTCACTCCTGAGTGATTTGTAACGTTTAGTCACAGTGGACAACCTGTGGCACTACTTTTGCGACCAGGTGACAGCTGCTGCAGAAGAGACCATCTGGTGCACATAGTGCAAGCAACCTAATTGGTTTGATGAGAACAATGCGACGATTGGCGCATTGGTGTCGGGGAAGAATGCAGCATTTGCTTCAAATATGGCAGACCCCAGTGACTTGGGGAAAAATAGTTAGTTTTGCAGAATTCGACGGCAACTGATCCGCGAGCTCTGTCACAATAAAAATGCGTAGTGGACGTAGAAAGCGTAGCAGATGGAGTGCTAAACCTAACGTCCATAACACAGGGAATTCTTTAAATCATTGTAGGCTGTTTATGGTCTGTTTACTGACGCTGAGGAAGCTGATCGATGGTAGCTTAGGCCTTACCTGCGTACATATTGCAGACATAATGAAGGTATGTGGAAATAGTTTGACCATCAGTTGAACAACTTTTCAGAGAGTAGTTGGCCTAATTTAAACGGGTCAAACATCATGAGTTGAATGTGGGTTTGACGGATACATCGCAACTGGATAAGACGCAGAGAGCACTTGCTCAGCTGCAAAACGGCAAGTTTGCTGGTTCAGACGGGCTATTGCCTGAAGTATTGTAACACGGCGAACTTGCGTTGTTGACTGTGCTGCACCACTTGGTGCAAAGCTTGTGGGTTGAGGAGAAAGTACCGACCAAACTGAAGGATGCGCTTGTACAAAGGTTGTTACTTTACAAAGCCAAATGAAGCAAGCAATGTTGCACGAATTATCGTGACATAAACTTACTGAGTTGTGTGGGCAAACTAATCGCCTGAATCCTGATCAACCGCCTCGTCAATCAGGTTGTGGCATCGAAAGTGTCGGAAGAACAATGTGGATTCCGTTCAGGTCACAGCACTATCGGTATGGTGCGGGCGAAGTATAGAGAACTACACCAACCATTATACTCGCTTTCTTTTGATGTCACCAAAGCACTTGATATGGTGAGTCGCGGGGCATTGTGGCTGGTGTTGGGTAAGTTTGGTTATCCAAGGAATTTTGTACGTTTGATTGAATGTCTGCACAGTGGTAGGCCGGCGAGGGTGCAGCTGAGTGGACAGACCTCGGATGAGTTTGCAGTTATCGCTGGTGTGATGCAAGGCTGTGCCTTAGCTCCTGCCCTGTTCACTATGTATCTGCACGTCTGATGTGTGCGTTTGTTTCTGCTTGTGCTTACGGTGTTCGTGTGGAGCACCGTTTTAATGACGGTATGAGAACCCTAATCTGTGAGACATACTGACTGCTCACAAATCGATTAGCACATTCGAGGGACAAAAGTTTCGGAGTTGGTAGTAAATAACATCAACCGCATTTACAATAAAATCCATCCGAATGGAAAACGATTATGGCACATCATTTTCATTGAAGCACATTAAATCCAGACTTTTATTTACCAACTCTAAACAAATCGTTTGCATAACAGCTAGCTGTAAGGAATGGAACTAAACCAGTTGTTGTTAGCGTCGCTCTTATAACGCCGACATGAAAAGCTGTGGCATAAATTGCGCCGAACTGAGTTAATCCGATTACAAACACAGATCAAAAATTACGAAATACCAAAGCTAGAGTGTGGCGTGATTTGCATCGATATATTATCCGCCACGTCCGCGGAATAACGCCATTCATTTCCGCCCACGTGTAACGCAGTTCGGATGTAGCAAAAAATCTTAATCATGTGATGCGCCTTCTCGATGACTGTAGTGTGCGAAATGAACGTCTAGGAATTGCTTGTATTCAGACACCGACATTTTGCCAGTATTTCACCAACCTACGCTAGAAGCATAGAAGATGAGATATTCACTTTATGTTCAATACCATAAGCTTGTGTCTGTGACCACGGGTGCTGTTTATTACGCACACTTGCGGCTTCGGCCTCGACATAGGGAAAAGACCCAGAAGCAAACTCTGATGCGTAATAGTGCGGTTATCTCTAAACACAGGATTGACAGGGTGTACAGCCCTCGTCGTCCGCATCAGTATTCCTATGACATGCTCAGTAATTTAGGGATGCGTCAGGTAGCCACTTTCTAAACACCTTCTAATCTCTGCATCTTTCCACGGGTGATTGGAAAATATTCGAGTTATCTGTAGTCGAGCACTGGTTTTATGATGATAGATAATTTGCGGGTGGCCATCTCTTCAGGTCAAATGTAGTAGTTGAGTTTTATTGCCATCCGTTTCCATATAACCATTTCTTGTTTCTATAGACTTCAAATAGCAGCGTGAGAGTACTGTGCGATCATTCACGGAAGGTGTGTGAAGTAGGGTTTAGTCGGCCACCAAACTTCCTGGCTCAGATAACGGTTTGACTCTGTCGACCGACAGAAAGATATCTGCAGGCCACATTGACAGGGAAAGTTGAACTGTTCAGTAACTTAGGCGGTAAAGCCGTCTAAGAGGCTAATCCTGTTGAGATTGTTTAGCAAACATGTCAGCTTTCGGTCTTACCGTGCTCCACTAAATCAGTGAGATGAATATGTTGATCAACGTCAAGAAATTCGTTGGTCCATTTTCCGTAGTATGAACCAAATGTGACACTAGTTTAACACGATGAAAGTGAATATTTACACATGCAGTTGTAAAATGAGGATTCACTTATAAACCATATTGCCGAAGTTTGTCTCAGACCATTTGCAGGCAAATCATTTTTGCTAACACGCATTTCTGATTACCAGCCTTGGCAGTGACTGATATACATAGCTCTGTTGGCTTCAAATGCATAGTTAAGTGACTGCGCTAGTTTAGAAAACGTCATCGTGTGGTCAATATACGCCGAGTATATTCATGTTAGATGTGGCCCATTAAAACATATTTTGCTTAGAACACTAATCCAACGCTGCATGCTATATGTTCGCATATAGAGCCATTAGTGTCAGTTATGCAATCATCTGAATGTCAACCATAACAAAAATTTACTTATTAAGACAGCAAATGTACAAGGGTCAAATTCAATTGTTTATTTTTAGATAGAGCATTGAAACCATCATTATGCATGTGCTATTATCTGCACAGGTGAGTTGGCCAATTTGACTAATGGTTTCCGCTGCATGAACGCTGTTCGTTGTTGCCATACTTGTTTGTATGTGTCTGATAAAGCACATCACGTTACGCATTGAGTAGACTACAGGTTGATGAGACGGTGGTGACATAAACATGTACTTCAATATCTCACGAGTAAACCATGAGCAATTAGTCGCCTAAACAGGAATCGGATTTCATACTGAATGAAAAGATTGCCGATATCTAAATGAAATAATTCATAACATGGACGATAGAACTAAGGTATCAAGCAATTCACGATTCCAAACCTCATATTGAAAGCTCGCTAAATGTCCGATACAAAGAATTGTTCGTTTTTGTTTCTCATACCCACTTAAACGTATGAACCATGGCCAGAATTTGCCTTACTTGTACTGGGCCCCATCATGTATCAGTACCATGCTGCCTACTCCAGCTGAACACATCGTTGATATGTTATGCATTATCGCAACTCGGTTCAGTGAATAGATGCATGAAAATACACTACCAAACGTTGAGTGTGTATAAGTATGGGCATTATACAATTTTCGATCTCATTATATATCACACTTTATTTATGAATATTTACCATATGAATAAAGTCAATGAAGATTGTCACGCTTGGTACGGGTTAACCCACGAGCAAGAGAAGTAGTAAGTTTCACCACTCAGGCAAGTAAAGTTTGTGACTGGTTACATTAGAATAAAAAGTAAACTATATGTCAGTGTCACAGAGTTTTTCTTGCAGCCTAAGGACATTAACGAATGCAGGTTTTGGAATATAGTTGAAAGTAGAGGCACAGCATTGAAGTGACATCCAAAAACCAAAGTGCCATCGTTATTGATTTTTATCATTACATTTAGACTTATCGGCCCACTTTCATAGTGGAATAAATAGACGTGTAGATTTCAGGGGTTATGTATAACGCATCATACACTAATCCTCAGGAATAGCTCAGTCACATAATGGGTTTCATTTTCCCCACCTCTTAGTGCCTCACTCGACAGAAAGTTTTGTTTTGGACGCTTGGTAAGCAAGGCGCCAGCTCTAAGTGTTTACTTCTTGCACCACTCTTCTAGCTGCTGCAAGCTGTACTTGGCAAGTCCGGAAAAGAAATGCTTGTGACATAGATTTGGGTCCGGAGTAAACAACACAGAATACTCTCAAATTAGGATGGTGCTATTCTGATCGGAAAAATGTAGGTAGATATTGGAAGTGCCCTAGTTACCAAGAGAGGTTGTGTGTTTTGATCAAATACAATGAAGCGTTTTCGCTTTTGAAAAATCGAGCATTATACAGTTCTAATTTGGCGGAGTTGGTGGTGCAGACGCAGCATGCTAAGGAGCATTCTCAGAACCTACTTAAAAAGTAAGTTAGTGAACCATTTCAAATAACCTTACTAATGAGGAAATAGTGTGCTTATCATTAAAGTCATGGAAATTCGCATAATGGAAAATTTTCAGAGCTTGCAAAAATATTAGGGCAAATATCAAAGTGTGGCAAAGTGTTCCTGTAAAGGAACGATTAAAAATATACCTGATTCAAAATCAAAGGCTGCCTGTTGCATTTTTGATTGCTATATTTTGTGACATAGAACTTATGCTTCTCACTTCGCCCTGCAGCTCTTGGTTTTCGTAAATCTGTGGACTCATTAATCAGTATTGTTACCCATCGCAGCAATTTTCCATTCGTGTTTGACTAATTAACAGAGTTACATAGGAGAGGTCGACGCAGGTGCAAGAACACTACGGTGCACGAGAGTGCAACGCAGATGCCACTTGCTGACGGAATGGTGAAACGAAACCAAAAGCGAATACAAACATCAGACTCTGTGGAAGGAAAAGAAGAAGGAGTAATTATGATCGAATGTTGGCTACCCATAACTTCATGATGACAATAATAGTGACTTAACTTCTACGCATTTGGCTCGCATAACTAGGCAAGCTTTTATTATATGCTGCAGTGTAGCTGGCCCTTACGTTTTGGCTAATAGCCATCAAGAAGATTGTCCTGCTCTCCGAGCCGGGCATTCCGGTTGCAGACGTTTCGTTACCAAACTAGGTAGTATCTTCAGTGCGGCTATTCAGTCCTGATTCGCGGTCTGGCAAACCACTATCAGATCCGTATCGAAATGTCTGCAACCGAAATGCCCGGCTCGGAGAATAGGACAATCCTGTCATCCACATCCCGTGCTACAGGTATTCTCAAAAATTTCCAATAGCGGTCAAATTATATGGTTATATAGGCGAACATTTGCAGCATCTATCAAAGTAGATCGATTGAGTTAAGCAACTCAATAACTGCCATTTTTAAATGAATGAATCATACATAGTAAAACTATATTAACGGCAGTTTATTTCTAACTATTTTTGGAATTCATTTATTATATCTACCAAGATTCTCTTTCCCAGTTATATTTTACGTCCATATTCGGTTACCACCCTCATTAGATGGTAATTACAAAACAGAATTTAGCCCCTCA
>CALYDF020001204.1:0-26692 GCA_944474145.2 Dicrocoelium dendriticum
TCACACAGGCTTTGTGCAGTGAAATGCACGTAAAAATATGGTGGTAAGGTGAGATGACAAAAATGCTTATACCAATGATATACCCTGGTGCTCAGAACTAAGTTATATATTGTCTGACAGCCTTAAAAGAGATCTGTCGAATGGTACCCCAAGGGTACTGATGAAACCCAAATAAGCAAAGTTACTCAAATTGGCCTTAGTGAATAGTCTTCCGAAGACTTTGTTTGATGCACCAGCGTTTTGTTGGACTTACTTCAAAAATATAGACGCCGTTGGATAGAGCTCGGTGATCCGAATCGCTTGAGTGTACTTCCGAAGACGTGGCACAAGAACGTGAAGGGATACGTCCAATTTAACACAGAGCACAGGATTGCACGATTAGCACGCACACGATATAACTCTTTTGAGCAAATAGCGGTGCATGTCTCCCAGTTAAAGCGATGGATGTTCCAACTAACAACCCAATGGTCCCGGATTCAAGGCCTGTCTACCTGAGTGGATCAATTAATTTTGAAAAGCAAAGAGGATTGCAGTGCTTTGGGCTGGTAACAGTCATTTCCCTTTTTATCGCAGCAAATTTCACAGGCAGGTCCCTGTTGCTCACACTATCTGGTAAAGTGGACTTAAACGCTGACACGGGTACGTAAAGTAACGGATTTTAAATTTAATAGGGACGGATGGAAAGCACATACCTGTTTATTGGCTAATGAGTGAAAAGCCCCTGCACTGGATTTCTTGTATTTCGGGGAGGACTAACATCGGTGACACGGAGCTGCAACGAATTTTAAACATCTGATAAATGACTTATGTTTTATAACTTTTCCTCTCATTTGGATGGAGCCGCTGGACTTTGTCTGAATAGGAAAATTCTTTGTGCATGCTTATCCATCACACACACGTTATGATCTGTAGATGTAGAAGTACATCAGGAGAAACGTTCACCCTTCAAACACTGGCAACTCAGTGCAGCTGGGGCTACCACATAGAAGCAGATTCCCTGGAAGAAATTTTCCTAAACGAAGCTAAGGGGAAGTATAGGCTCAGACAGGTTAGTAAACATACTTGGGCTTCTGATCGGAGCAGCTCATCTTGTGTGATAATGGAAATATTATTATATCGAGCCCGATGGTAGCGGTTGTTATCACTCTTATTTCACAGTTTATGAGTTAACATCAGATTCTAGCAACCACATCCGGCTACTGATCAAACAGGTAACGAAGGTAGCATAGAGCCAAAACAATTGTGAATAAATAGGCTTAGTGCAAGACCAAAGCGAGCAAAGCTTATTGCTTTTGTCTACGGGCCTCCGTCCGGACGTTCTAACACCAGTAGATCATCGGCTGCATCAGGCGCCACCGCGCAGAAAAGTTTACCGGCCATACGGAGGTCTGCATTTCTGCCTGGAATTTTTATTAGGTACATTTATTTCGTATAAAACTTGAAGCTACCAAGCCTGTAAGGTCAGATTTTTCTAACCACTATCCCCAAATCCTATAAGTAATCATCGCAATTATCACGGCAGAATTTTTCAAAAGGTCATTGCTCGGACTTACTTTACCGAAGTTTTTGAAATCCCGAAATTGGTTGCCTTAAGCAAGTAGAAAATTAGAGGATAATTTGCTTTATATAAATATCTATTGGCCCAGGTAGCTGGTTGTTCCTATTAAGGAGCTCCTTACATACGGCTACATGCATGCCGTTCATGCACTATCAACCTGCTGGTGACGAGGCATGATTATTTGGTGAAAGCGAAGTCTGACCATCGACGTGATCTGCACAGGTCTCAGCAAGTCGTTCCCGAAGACAAATCAGTAAGTACTCTCAGAGTGTCTTGGACTGTGCGGGGCTGATTGCCTGCTGCACTAATGGATCAGCCATGTCATTATATGTCAAAATTAGATGAGACAAGTAAATGCAAGTTAAGCCCGTTGGTTTACTTAAAAAGTATCATAAGCTAATGCTAAGTCTATTTTATTCCTAGTCTCGGTGGATTATCAACGTCAGATTCTCTCTAGTCCTTTGTGCCAGGATTGAAGACAACCTAAATTTTCTGGCACGGAATTGCATTCGCAACGGCTGTAATCTACTTCAACAAGACAAACTGCTTGTCGTTATGCATGTCAACCCAAGCAAGTCGTTGTCGATTATCTTGAGGATGGATGCTAACGACCAAAGCTGTACCCCCATAACGTAGGCTTATAAGTACACTGTTACTCATTTCTGGACAAGGCGAACAGGTTATACGGTAACGGCTACGGTTGCTTTGGGCGTTTTGGCACAGAAGCTGTACATATCCTGAAGAGATTGCCATTCGGGTTTTCTTTTGCATCCAAAGAAAATATTTAGAGTAGGTTTTATCCGTATTCTTCCAGTTAAGCTACGGCGAGGTGTAAAAGAACAAACTGATCTAACCCCAGCTATCAAACATATTCTCACCTTTATTGTTTGTCCCATCATCGGTTTTCAATCGAGCTACTCACTGTCTAGCGCATTCTACATCTAGGCAGCTTGTTCATGGCAAGACCGCTGCTACAACTTCGAATAGTTTGCAGCATTCGTACAAACAGTTTACGATTTTTCCAGCTGATTTAAAGCGATTTCCCCACCCGTGCTTCCTGCGGAGAGAATTTTACATTCGGGTCGGTCTCATGTAATAAACAATTAGTTGAATAAATAAATGGGGTATATCTTGACGTTGCGGGAGACTGCTTCTATCTAGTAGGGACACATAATTATGTACACAGTTGTTTTCACAGATAATGTCATTAAACTTGGGATTGGAGAATTCGCTCCACCCAAAGGATTATGTATGTAGGCGGGTAATTGTGTGCATTTTATTAATTTTAACTGTGTTAATGTAATATCAGTACTACGCATTCATTCTGTTGAATGTGAATTCAAATTCCGTGCAGCAGTTCAAAGCATCCTTGGATATAAATTGCTTTACTTTAAGGTTCTGCGTAGGGTCGCACAATGAAAATGACCACAATAAATTTTGTGCCACTGGTCAATTTTAATCTTTACCGTTTTATGATATCATCTTAAAATTGATAACAATTAGGGCATTTATATTCTACATACGGATTTTATTGGAAATTATTGAGAATACCTGTAGCTCGGGTGTGGATGAGAGGATTGTCCTGTTCTCCGAGCCGGGCATTTCTGTTGCAGACGTTTCGTTACCAAACTAGGCAACATCTTCAGTGCGGCTATTCAGTCCTGATTCGCGGAGTCCAGCAAACCAAAGCTAGATCCGAATGACTACTGCTTGTTGCCGGTTTCGAATTTCAGCCTTCGATCGGTTTATGTGAGATGGTCGAGTGTGCAGGTCTTCTCCTTGTCGATCTGGTGCTTATTGCTGCTGCACAGCTACATAGACACCCTCCAGTCATTGGAGAGCACAGTTTACCAGAAAACGACCCACAGATTAAGCCAGCAATAGTCACCAGCTCGACAAGGAGAAGACTGCGCACTGGACCGACTCGCGTAAACCGGTCGAAGTCTGATATTCGAAGCAGACAACAAGCAATAGTCATTCGGATCTAGCACTAATTTGCGAGACTGCAAATCAGGACTGAATAGCTGCGTTGAAGATGTTGCCTAGTTTGGTAACGAAACGTCTGCAACAGAAATGCCCGGCACAGATTTTATTATTTCTAACATTTTTCTTTAATATTTTAGTCTAATTATGCATAATTTTATCTTAACTTCCTCCCGTAATATACTATGTAATTGTTAACATTCAGATGATCGACCGCCAATCGTTGCAGTATTCCTAATGATTCCAGATGACGGACAGCGATTCGAATTGAGATGAGAAATTCTGTGTACACAGACCTTGTCATTTCCTTCAATTATTTACAAATAGTTTTCCGTCTCATCAAATCGGTTGGTTGGATGCATCTATCATGATAGATGTTCGCCTCGGTTTTAACCACAAACGTTACGTGGAGGAGTCGGTAATAGGCATGTATTGTCTATCAGAAAGAAGCCCTATCTTCTCGTTCGAACAGTAAATCTGTGAAACATTTGCTATCAAGCTGTATGCGAGCTTATTGTTGTAGGGTACTATCAACAACCACTTTCGCTTCTATTGGAGACAGAGGCATTATGAAGGATAATTGCTTTGTCACAAACGGAACTGAAGAATATGGTTCTCTTTGTACCTTTTCTGGTTCGGATAAACTCATGACTTTTCTACTGAATTATAGTACTTGTACTCTCGTCTACACTACAGTTATAATTTGGTTGAGATGAAACAAATAATGAATTCTCTATACTTCATCTAAGTGGAGCATACAGAAGAAGAAGACAGCAACTTCGTCAGTGATCGTTTTAGTTTTCTTTCCAATACGCTCTCTTACATACTCCAACTCCCTTTGCTAATTACAATGTAAGATGTGCAGCTCTTCATATGTTTCGCGCTCAATATAACTGCGCTACATTTGCTCACGTTGATGCACATTAGGCATTTGGGTACATAGTTTCAGCTGCATAATGAAACGTTTAAGTGATAGTTTCATCCTTCTAAAAGCTCAATTTTACGGAATTTCTAACGCCATATATAGCATTTAACACATGACTGAAGCACTTTTACGCCCTTTTGAACGTCATGAAGTGTACAGAAATCGTTAGGATCAATGCACTGGGAGCTAGATCGACTAATCTAGCATGATTTGCAGTATAAAATTAGAAAGAATTAACGGTTTCGTGGCGAAGATATTATGTAGAGCAGAATCCCTTTGGACCATACAATGGATGATCTATCTAATCAAACATTAATGGGTAATTACTTTGGTCTACTATTTGCTTTATAGTAAAAGGCGTTCTCCCGTTAGCCTAGCGATTAACTCCATTAAGGAACGGACCTAATAATTGTTGGCTGCTACAGCTAATTGCAACTGAGTGCCAGTACATTATTTCTGCTTCAATAAACGCAAATGATCGTAACTTCCCTCCTACTGTAAAATGGCTCCATTAGAGTGATTAAATTACAATTTTGAAGAAAACGTTTCTAAGAATACAAAACTAATACTACCTTCTTTTGGTACGGTACTGCCAATTTGCTAAAGTTCATCAGTTAATTCAAGAAATTAACCAGCTGTTTTCAAGCCTGTCTAAAATATTGTGTTTAAACATTTTATTGGCTGCTGGTTGTATATCATTAGCTTGTAAACAACGGAATAGCGTGTACTTCCCGTCGTGAGTGATGACGGCCAATTCGGTATGGAGGGTTGCAATAACTATCTTGCTCACTCCTGCTCTAATGTCCGCGTATTCCAGATCCGGGTTTCCGTGATATAGTGTGGCGATTAATCAATTGTGACATCTGAGCAAGCATTGCAGTTCAACAGCGACTTAGTTGCAGTTTTCAATTTTGACCCTGACTAAAATTTTTCAGTTAGTGTCGTCGTTTGATAATGGGACTTAGTATAAAGCAAATATATTATGACAGAGTAGAGAAATTTTCAATGACAGACTGTCGTTTCACAAAGCATTAATTAAATACGCAGTTTTGAGAAAAATTTAGTTGCACCGTCTAAATAAAAGCTTTTAGTATTTGATTCTCAAGAGAAGAAAAATCAGATAGTTCTTAGAAGAAACCAAGCTGCACCTAACGACATACATAGAAATGAAGTTGAACATGGAAATTTCTGCCGGTACTTGCACCCGAGGATTAGATAAATATATTGTATGGTTACTAGGCATAAAGAAACGTCTATTATTTAAGCCAATAAAACAATAAGAATTGCAGAGGTAAACATGTTGTTATAAATGGCTGGTGTCAAGTAGATGGATGTAACGTTACCATTGTGTGCGCAGAGTATTACAATCCGTATTAGCTTCAGAGTAATTCTAATAAAAAGTGCTAAGTTGGCTATTCGCTACTAGTCAATTTGTTTGTGCTGCATCATTCGGATCACTAAAAATAGAATAAATAGCTACAGCAAGTGATTGAATACGATTTAAATATTCTTAAGGTAACTATCGCAATTTACCATTACGGCTCAAATTGTTTGGCAAGAATATAATAATATTGAATGGGCTCTTATCTCTCGCACAGGTAAAAGTTAAACGCTTCTCATTGTAAGTACTCGCTTCTGCTGAACACTTTATTAGCCCTGGTAAGATAAGGTAGACAGCTGCGTTCGTGCTGTGACTAAATATTTATCTAAGGTCCAGAACAACTCCTCATGGGCGAAAGTAGATTTATCGACATTGCGTGCATATAATTTCATTATTGATGACTTTTACACACAGAGTGAATTTAGTAGACATGCACGCAACGTTCAGCGGAAACAACACGTTGGCCTCCTGCCAGCATAGCCCGGAGAAATCCCCGACATCAAGCCTCTTTCTCACATATTGCAAATGGATTTGGGCTGTTTGAGCTCGATTCAGAAGCAACTATGATTTCCCAGACTCCATTTTTGAGTCCAGCTGACTAAGCATACTAATTAGAGTAAGCTTTAATGAAATCAATTTATTCTTGCATATTGGATTTCATCAAAAATCACACGTGTTATCCAAGTTAAGAGACAGTGACGCTAGACTATCCGTTGTACATCAGATATATAAAATTGTAAATGACAAATGTAGTTAGGATTTTAATGTTTATAAAATCTCAAGCATCTTCCACAGTTGGTATTCCAAAATATCTTGCTTCTGAGTCCTAGCGAGATAAAAAGTACACTGACCTGTTTTTGTAGATATAGAAAGCAAGCAATTCCTAAAAATAATGGTGCAAATTTACTTTCGCAGTGCCATTAATACTCCTTTGAAATTAACTCCAAGATTTAATACAGGAGGAAGCGTTAATAAATAACTTACTGTGCGAAGTAACGGTGCATCATAATAGATACACCATTAACATTACATTTGCCAACCTACCAATATTAAGCTTATTTATATATTGGTTGTTGATACCTTCAAATCTGTCTGTACATGCACCAAGAACAGAAGAAACAACGAATGGGACAACGGATTTAGACCTTGCTGGTAGCTCCGTCTACTGTCCCACTCAATACTGCCTACTGGGGAATTCAAGCGTGATATATGCCGGGAAGTGGACTAACTATGAAAACGACCGCTCGTTCGTTGTTGAAAATGCTGACACCTGCGTATTAATATGTGAGTAAATATTTTCCACATCAGTGCAGTCCAAAACCATTATTATTTGGCTAAGAGAGCAAAGCGCATAATACCGTTGCATCTTTCTAACATGATTCCTCAACAATCGCCGAAAATGGCTTGCTTTCTTAGTCAAATACAGGAACCATGCAAACATGACCAACTGTATTGCTAATACCTCATTTATATAAGTCGAATGCAAACAAATACTTCACTAGTCCCTTTTATTTTTGACTTCCTTGTGCATTGGATGACGTATATATCCTCAACTGTATCTATGTTGGCGAGCAACTGTGTGATATTAGCAGTTAAACGCCATTGATTATCAATTCAGACTTCATCTTTGTCTATGTATAAGTATGGTTGAGTTTATTTAAGTTGAGCGCGGATGGTGACAAGTGGATCCAAATAACCGAGCAATCAAATGGCTTGAAGTTGCACGGAGACACCACTTACCAGTGAACTTCCAAGGTGTATAAACTTGGATATTGTTTATGTGTGACTTAGGCGGTTTGACGTTGCCTGTTATGAAGTCGGCAAAAGCAAGTAAACCGCCGGTCTCTTATGTTTTACGTTCACTATGCAACACCATTTTATCCTCTGGCAACACCATAACACTTGATTGAATTCCCTTGTGAAATAAGACATTTAGGTTCTGCAACCAGAATATGCGTGAAAACCCGATGCGACCGATATACAGGGGTTAATGATCATTAACACTTTATCGGCTTGTTCCACCACGCAGACCATTTTGGATTAAAACAGCTAGGATAGGATGGTTGAAGGAAAGAATTTTACGGACTGATGTCATTTTGCCTTGTAAGAAAATTGCTAATCGTTATGTTCGGCATCAATTTATGAAATTTGGCGCAGGGCCATTCTGACAAGCTACCAAATAATGTTGACTATACAATGCAGTCGAATGGAATATTACCATGTTACTTTGTTCCGAGTTCATAAACCAAGGGTCAATCACCTTAGCGCAACAAAGTTTCGAAAGTTGCTTTACATGTAATTACGGTAGGATAATACAAATGTCTTGTGCACGTAACTGCACTTTATGACAGCTTACATTGCTCCTATTTGGAAACATGACTTCTATCCTATAAACATACGGGATTTTCGGTTTTAACTATTTCACCATTATTAACTACTTGTTTCGCTGGTTCGGTTTACCTCACTGGTGGCGTTTTGTGGAAGGTTCTGATAGGCCCTTGGTGCACGTAAGTCGCTATTCAGTATCAAACTGTAATAAGAGCTTAGTTTGCAGATTTCACTGATCTTCAGTACGAATGTTTTGGCGACACAGCTGAAATGGTGGCCGTAAAACCACTCACAAACACCCTAAATGTGAGTGACAGTGTACTGAGAACTTTACTTTTAGTTATAGTTTATTTTCTACCAATTATATGCCCAAAATTTTAAGGGTTTATGTTAACAGCGCATAATCATACGTGCACGAAACCGTTAAGTCTATATTATCTTTGGCGGAAATCGACAATTTTCCCAAGAGAGCGAAGTGCATATGTGTTTGATGGTCAGAAGTGGGTTGTTAGTTAACCACTGCAAGTTTGGAGTGGGAAGCGAAATATTAAGTTTGTCCGCAGATTAAAAAGAAGTAAACAGACCTGTCTTTCTAGGGTGAGTATTTAGCGCGAGTCACACGGAAGCTATCTTCATCTGATTCTGTCCCGTTGGATGGAATTGTCGTATTTATAACAGTTCCAACCGTCGTTCCAACTAAGATAAATATATATGTATCCCAAGTTAAGAAGGGTTTTTCAACATGTTAGTTTGCGCCTCTGACAGGCAGCGATTTGTTTTTTACTCGAAAGCACCTTTAGTAAACGCCGCAGAAATTGAACATTTATTTATATGGCTTAGCGAAGTTTTCTTGTCAGTAAGGAAACTTCGCCCTAATAATTCTTCGCAAAGCTCTGAAGTAATGTTTGCCTGATAGGTCCCAATTATATTCCACTAATGTAGCCATATCCGCCTTAAAGCAAGGGCAATTCTAGCCTGCTTTATCACCCTCCTTCATGACAGTGGAATGTAGGATATTGAGTCATAGGTTGTGTTCATTCTGGCCCACGTCTACAATGCATTCCATAGTGTTTAACAGTGGATGTACAAAGGACGCAGCATGTTTTCCGGTAACCAGTACGTTGAGTGATGCTCTAGATTCACATATGTTAACCATTCTCTCCTGGTCTGTCCTTCGATAGTATTATTAAGCAACGCTTCCTATACACTAATTTCATTTAATGAATTCATTCAAATATATCACGCTTGGAAGTGCAGGCAAAACCGTTCGAAGGAATGCTTTGCATGGAAGCAGGTCCCCTGAGAATGGTTCCAATTGGCCTTATTACTTTACGTGAACATTTGCTTAAATCTGCATTTGTTATTTTTCTTGGCTCTTTAATTGCTTCAGAACCTGTCTCATACCTGGTCTCATACGTGATCGGATCTTCCTAGAAAACAATGATGTAAATATGACAAAGCGGCTTTTACGACAATGTAAAACATTATTCCAGAAGTGCATCGATATTCGCAATAATGTGTCCTCCACCAATTATCAGTAACAGCAACCGATGCAGAATTGTGCGTCGTTTCCCGATGCGACGCAGCGAAGGCTACTGACGTGAGATAGGTGATCTGCAAATTTTGCGCTGTGCAAAATCCGAGATCCGGCAAACGGTGTCCGCCGTGAGGATAGGATAAATGTAGAAGAAGGAACCACTTTGCTCGTTGCTGCCGATCAAACAATGTGAGTGTGCTCGTTCGTGATTAGTCACTCTCAAATGTAGAACATACAATATAGAACGTGTATTGGAGCGTGTGGCAAAACGTGTCTACGCAAGTCTTTTATTTGGACGCAAAGCCGTGCGATTACAGTTGGACATGTGAACTACTGTCAACATTCTACCATGGAAACACTGTCCGGGAGTGTGCATTCGATCCGCGCAAGATTGCCTACACATGTGGAGTGGTTTCAGAGTCCATCCAAAGCACTCAGCTAAGATAGAAGTCGTTAGCCCAAGAGAGTGAGTCTCACATCGCCTGGAGTAGCTCGCGCCGATTCAAGGCAAAGATTCCATACAGTCTTTCAGTATTGTTGTTTTCCCTCATGATCGTTTCGTGCATGCCTCTCAGGGGGAAACAAATATCGGTAACCAGGATCCGTTTGTGTCTGGTCCGGGTTTAGGAAAATTCAGGTGAACCGCACAATTGTCCTTAGATTCTTTGATAGGACCGACTGCGCTACCGGCTAGGAGAGTTCCATTTGCGCTGCTTGACGCGTTCTATACAAATAAAAAATTGGTGAGACGAGGTGTAATTGCGAAAGTCGATGGGCCAACCGATTTTGTTTGTCAAGCCGCAATCACTGCGATGAAGACGGGCGAACTGCGTGTATGTATTGACCTAAAATGTTTGAATGAGGCCTTTTGTAGAGAGCATTATGCGCTACCTACCCAAGTAAACATTTTGCCGCGTTTGCCCAAAGTTAAGTGTTTCACGGAGATAAACCTCTCTTCGGCATTCGGGAACGGGGTTCTAGAATGTTAATCCTTTTTCCATACTATCATTGCAACACCGTTCGGACCTTATTATTGATTGCGTCTACCTCTATTTTATGTGTCGAGGGGAAACTTGCTAAAACGATTGGTTCAAGTGGTAGACGATTTAGATGGTCGAACCTAAATGACACGATATTTTGATCAATAGCTCGGCAGAAGAAGTGCATGACACTTGTCTCTACCGTTGATTGCAGCATGGTATGCAAAAGAATAGCAAGATTACAAGTAAGATAATTGAAATTCGTAAAGACATGATGATTTTTCATGGGCATTTATTAACAACCCAAGTGATCAGGGTCGATGCAGTTAAAATTAAGGCAATTTGAGTGGTGCCATCCTCAACGGTGTAAAGGGAATCCATCACTTAAACGGTATGATGCATTACTTGAGCCGTTTTACGCCAAGACTGCCTGATATCATGATCCAGATTAGGAAGTTAACCCACAAAGGAGTAAAGTGGATTTGTGGAAAAAAATAAAAAACCGCATGCGAACCCATTAAGCACCACATCGCCAAGCAAATATACTCAAGTATTAAAATCAAGCGCAGCATTTGGCGGTACAATGTGACGGTAGCCAATCGGAATAGGTGCTGTTCTCATACAGAATGGAAAATCTTTGGATTTCCGCAGTCGAACACTTACCGTGACCGAGCAGCGCTATGCGCAGATTGCGAAGGTGATGCTAGCGATAGTCTATGACATGGAGCGTTCTAAGGAATAAGTTTCGGGAGAAAAATAACTGTGTATACCCACTATGAAAACGCTTGTGTCAATGGACAGGAAACGGCTGCCTGGCGCTCCTCCTTTCATTCAGCGTATGGTAATCCGGCTTCAAAAATACGACGAGGATATCGTGTACGCGGATGGGGTACAGATACTCATCGTGGATATACTGTCAAGATCTTATATTCCGCTACCTGAACATAATCCAGCAGTGGTCGAAGCGGTATACCTAGTGCACCATTTCGTATAAATAGAATGTCGCCTAACGTAAATAAGGCGAAAGGCTTTGCGAGACGTTATTCTAAATGACTGGTCAGGCACAAGGAAGCAGCTTCCGAAGGAACTAACACCCTACTTCCATTTTCGGGATTAACCCACTGTCTACGCATTTTTGCCATTCAAGGTGAGCCGTAATATTATCCCGTCATAGGTCCAAACAGAAATGCTGAAATACCTTCATCACGCTCACCTAGGTTTTAATTGTACCGTTAAATGAGCAGGAGCAGTGATATTTCGGCCAGGAATGATGGACAAACTATAAGATTATCTAATTAATTGTGAGGCGCACCGTAAACACAAAATCCGGAAAACGAGAGAACCATTGAGGATACATGATTTTCCTGACCGGCATTGAAAGAAGGTTTTGGTGGATTTCTTCAGTGATAACAGGGAAGATTACTTACTCACGGTGGACTACTATAGTGGTTATTTCGAATTCGATTTCCTCGCCACTACGAACACAGAGGCAGTGATCAACAAGCTCAAATGTCAGTTCACGCGGCACGGTATACAGGATTAGCTGGTCCCATAACATGTGTCCCAGTTTACCAGCGATGCTTTCCAGGCTTCCGCAACCAATTGGGAATTTGTGCACCAGCAAACCAGCCAATATTACAGACAATAGAATGGAAAGGCAAAATCGAAGGTTAACTGGGCTAAGCGACTTTTATCAAAGGCTAGAGCAACTGGCGAGGACCTCATGCTGCTGGAAAATAGCAACACCATTTCAACGAGTATCGGTTTGAGCCCAGCACAGATCCTACAAAGCAGAGGGCGTAGAACAATAATGCCGGCATTTGCTATAAGTTTGCAGCCAGTTTCGCCAAAGCACGAGCGATTCCAGAACAATCTGAGACGACGAATGATCAATCAGAAACGGCATGACGACCGCAGTGCACGGGTGCTAATTGAGCTTACGGTGGGGAAGGAAATGTGGGTTCAACCATTGCCCGATAATAAAGAGCGGTGGAAGAATGGCGTGGTGACCGCGAGGGTCACTGCCAGGTCATACAACATGAATTTTGTAGTGAAGACTTTCAGAAGATTTCGAGTGCATTTGCGAAGTCACCGGAGACAATACTGCGGATCGGGACTGTAGCGCCAGATGGATTGCGGCAAGTAAACCACAGCCAAAATACATCAAAATGACGCAAAATGACAAGGTGTATTGGGTGAAGAGCAATATGGAGGAGCAAGAACAAGAAAAAATGGCGCGTTTGGTGGTAGCATCAGATTCGGGGCTTTCGGAACATCTTCGGATCCGGCATCAACACTTTGACAGTGTGAGCGTAATTCATGAAAGATACTCTCTGAAAATACCCTAATATTATCCAGCAATCATTTATAGTTTTCCTATAGATTGCCTTCGGCGGCGCATCTGATATGTCGCCTTGCCCGTTATGACTTGAATAATACAAGGTTTATGCTTGGCCGTAGAGTTGCTTTGTGATTCAAGAACATAGTGCGTCTTATAAACGTACCACTATGGAATCATTCTCAACGTATTTGGTGTGATCTACGTCTGTGAGATGAAAACAGCGCAGTAAAAGCGATTTTCGTTTCCTGATAAGCTCCTTGAAATCGTCCACTATAAAATCAGCACCATTCAAACGCTACTGTGAGTTCACGGGATAATATGTTCTGGGAATTAATACATGTTGACCTACGTTCCCTCAGGTAAAACGCATAGGATGATTATGCGCTAGATAAACACTGACGTACTCGTCATTGGAACATGGACGTCGGCAATTTGCCGGTGAACACTGGATACATCGAAGGCAACGTGCTTTATGCTGGAAAAGGTTTAGACAAATTGACATGGCTGCTTACTGCACTTACTTACTAAGGCACGTTTGGGCTGAACTTGAATGTTCAAGCGGAAAAGTAAATGTCCGCAGCACTTGTATGCCAAAGTCGACGCCTCATGATTGGCACAAAATTGTCAAAGCAATTGAAGTTGTGAAGTTTTCTGTTGCCAAAATTCGTTGGCCGTACCAGCAAATAATAAGGCATGGAATATTCAGTAAAAATGTCAAAGATCTACAAATGTGGTATATAATCTATTAACTGACCTTGGGTTTTGCGATGTAAAATCCACAGTTTAGTACAGATACTTCCAAAAATAAGCAAGTTTAACGATAAAAATAATTATAAACACATCTCATCTTCCTCATCAGAAGTCTTGGCAGTTGGGGAAACCGAGTATTCAATGTTTCGTCAAAATTTGATCTATCATCTTGTCCGAATTCCCCCTAAATTCCAGGTCTACCTTACCAATATTTAATATGAATGCAGACGCATTGCTGAGACCTGCTTAGATCCTCAATTCTCATACGAATACTCTGGAATCTCGCAAAAACTTGACATATCTATCCGCATGAAAAGACTTCAAGCCGAATATCTTGTGCATGCTTATTAACAAAGTGAGCATAATGACTATGAATAGTTAATGACTAGCATGGTTTGTAAAATAATTGTTAACGTTATAACCAACATTGTTCATTTTCTCAGGAAACGATATAAATATCTTCGGATGCTTTCAGCCATGTTTGATGTAGACGCGTTCGGTAAATACTTCCAAGGATTCCGGTGATTTGAAGGTGGAAAACCACTTCAAGACCTCATGCACAGTAAATCCCTCCTGCCATTGTATTCTTAGTCGCAAGTCTGATTGCACGAATGCACATCAACAAATGTCATGATGTGTCTACCGCATGGATCTTAGTTTGGTCAACGCGTTGACTGTTCTGTCAACAGATGTCAATGTGTTCAGCCTACTTGATCAACTACTCGACCATTCTAACCCATTCTGTCGTAAGAATGACACATAAATGCGGTTACAAATGTGCATTAATCTGGATCGTGGAGGGGGTTAATCCTTATAAACATTCATGTTATAGACAATCTAAGTGATCTGACAATCCAGACCAGTAAGAACGTGCTTCGGACTTTCATGTGACAACAAAAGGAAATTTCGGCTCCTGTTTAAACTAGGATGAATTTTGTAGCACGAACTACGTTACTTCTCTTGTTCGCGGATTTGTCAGGCACATTTTATTATTACTGAAATTTCACAAAAACATTAGTGATTGAAGCTAGTTATCATATATTTTGGGGATTATGACGAGGTTTGCGGCAAATCGATGAGCAAACTAGTTTGAGATATTAGGTTAACGAAATACAAAGAGGCTGGCTTTGTTGTACATTAGATGGATATTAAAAGAATGATGATTCAGGTTCCTAACCAATGAACTGCTGCAGTGAGTGATTTGGCAAACGTATTCCGTTACATCAGCCAGAGATATACGCTCATTCATGTTAGTGTATTAATGCAAGTAATATATCCGCGCGCGTGTCAATATATTCTAATTCCAAAGGAAATTATCCATGATTGTATAACCTGTTGTCTATACATTTAAATGATCCTCGGTAAACAGGATAATCTACGCGCCTCACACTGTAGCATTAAATAAATAAATAAACAGATAAACGTCTTATTCCTCAGCAGTGCGAGTCACAGACCAATTGGGTGGTTTTGTCAGCATGTACGTGATCGCATAATATAGTTAATTGTTCATCTTTTGATCAGTTGTTCATATATGGGTTTTTGAATTGATTATCAGTTTGGAAAAAGTAGAGAGATAAAGAAACTGGGAACAATAATAAATGTAGATTTCACGGAAATTTCAAGTAAAGTAATACGGTCATCCATGGAACTGACCCCAGGGGACTTGCTTCCATGCAGGGTATTTCCACGATGGGTTTCACCCGCTCTTCCATACTCCAATTGGCTCTGTGCCTGTGTGGCAAGATAGTAAATAGGCCATCAGAACAAGGTATCAAACGTCTGTTTTAAAGGGCTGTTTTATGCATACATTATAGGCGATGAAGCCTCAGCCAGTTCTGTTATTCGGATCAATCAAGTATGGCACTTTTGTGTTTTAAGCCAGCGAGTCAGTAGTAATATGATTTGCATGGGTATACTGTTTTATTTTGGAAGCTGTAATCCGTCACCACAAGAGATCAGTCCAGTCATGACCAACTGTAAAACAAAGAAGAAGATAAAGTATGAGGAATTTTAAAACATAATGATGAATGCAAAGGATTGCCGATAGGCCAGTCACAATTTGATGGAAGATCTTGGCGAGCGACGACGATGGTACAGAGACATCAGCTTGAAAGGCGTAGTGCATCTACGAACCAGTGCGTCAAAGGAGAAAACAGAATTGGTTAGACGGGTTGATAGGAGTAAGATCGTTCTCAATTATATACTCAAAAATACAACTATATGTAGTTAATCTTATATTATTGAAACGAATAGATGATGTAATGACTTTCATATGTATCCAGGACCCTTCTCATACAAATCATCTGGAGTCACCGTTTGGCATAGTGTTGACCAGATATTTGCAACAGTCAGGTGAATATTAGTCATGCGTCTGAGTTGTGGATAGGTAGTGAAGTTTCTAACACTCGATGGATGTTTGTTCCATATTAACGCATAATTTACGGAGAAAAAAGTTGAGCAGAGCTTTGTACGAGACTTTGGTATTTTCACCGTGCGCTCACTGTTTCTTAGTTCATAGCGCATACGAGTCTGAAACTCGAGTTGTGGCTGAGCAGTGAAGCTTAACCCGAATAGTAAGCGGTATAGAAGGCACAGATTATGTTTGAGTCTGCGTAGGCACAGCGGCTCCAGATTTAGCGCCTTGCAACGCTCACGGCATGTCACAGTATTAGGCATGTTCAAAAACCTCTTTGTGAATGATCGTTGAATGTTTTCTAGTGCTATAATATCCACTTTTCTCAGATTATGCACTCTCGCGCAGTAGTCAAGCTTCAGCCTAACACATAATTTAAAGGCTTGAAGCCTGGAATCCCTCAATATAAGAGTTCGACTTATGTAGGCGATGACTTTTCTGACAGAAGCCAGCAAGAATATAACATGCTATAAAAAAATTAACGAGACAGAATATCTTAGACCAAGGTCTCGGACTGCGCCACACACAGGAATAGGGGTATCGTTTAATGTAAGAATGTTCAGAGAAGGGACACAGCCGTGGAACAATAGAATACTCTTGTCAGTGGCATAGTGCAACTTCCAGGAGTTACTCCAGAGCTCCAACCCATACGAGTTATACGGAATAAAGGCTAAGTTAGGACCACATTGCTCAGGGGTGGAACAATAAACAATTTTAACATCATCAGCATGAGGGAAATCCTAGTGACCAGATAACAGCCAATCGCAAACCTCTACAGTTACAGTTAACAAGTTACGTAGGAACCGTACAATAAAATGCTGTTATTAAAAAGTTAAAACTGAAATTAATGGCATGGAATTAGATATGTGAACAATTTATCAGTATTTTCTTTGCAATTCCATAATTTCCAACTTCTAAGAGGCCTCGACTCATAAAGAGCATAAGCTTTGATTCATCAGCTGCTGTGATAATTAAACGAGGATACAGTGCATCATTGCATGAATTCGCTAACTAATGAATACTCTGCAATTGATCCTAATTTTTCTTCAACTCAACATCAATCCTGTCAGAGGTGTAGCAATGTGGGGAGTGGGGCGCTCCGCCCTGGGCTGTACATAACAGGGGGCGACAATGTTAATACAGTTACTATAGGATACCAAATATATTAAGCAAAATTTCCAAACAAGCTTTGGGTTGAATATTTAAATGACATTTTATTTGACCAACAGCACCTTTGTGTCGTTTGTCGCACCTGTGCAATTGTTCTTCACAGCCATCCTTTTACTTGTCCGCTTCTGGTCACTTGCACTTGATTAGCCTGTCCCAAACGATTATTCAATTCATTGAAATCCTATGTGTAATTTACCCCGACCCAATCGTGCACATTCAAGCGCTTATTCTACATTCAGTCATGGCATGTGCTAACATGTAGCTTGCGCTAAAATTGTCATTATGCCAATACCCCCCTTCACTTTAATTCTATCCGTCGTCTGAACATGATCCCAACTTCTGTGACATCGTCGGTGATCTCGTCTGTTCCAATGTTCTATCGGACAATCCTCTTTGGACATTGGTGTGACTAAAGCTCACTTTTGTTACACTGTCACCGCCGAATCTGTCGATGACCTCACAGTTGGGGAATAGGATAGTGTGAACGCGGATTGTGCGATCAACACACCTGCACGTCGCAGAACTTGTGGCAGTTTCCATTCGCTTGATCTGTCATCTAAAACGTCGCGTATAGATGCCACGTTGTTGTCTATTTGCCATTTGAAACCAAATTGGTTGGCTATCTGAAAAAATGCGTTTAGATATTTTGTGTTTCTAATCGCCGTGCAATTAGGTTTTTGTTGTTTCACTTATTATTTTCTACATTGCTATTATTATAATAATCTGTGTTTTATTGTTTCTTAGTGAGCAGTCTAAAGCTTTCATATTTTTGCACTTTCCTTAAGTTGTGTGAAATTTCAATAAATATACATTAATGAAGAGAATGGAGAAAAACAGTACGGCATTTCGTAAGCAGAAGTGGGTCAGGGAAGAGGAGACAATGCAAAATGAAGGCGAGTTGTTAAAATTCATCGAAAGTACATCCATCAAAGAAGTGACGCACACGATAGTAGGTAATCGTGCTGAGGCCGAAGATTCATTTGCAATAACCAACCTTGATATCCAGTCAACAGAAGTAACATCGGTGCAGTGGGAAATGTCTGCAATGACGATGCAGATGTACACGAATTTGAATAATTGAGAAGCCATCCACAACCTGGTATGATAATGAGCACATCAACTGATTTTACGGATGTCGTTGTGTCCCGCTAAGATTGCTTATGAATTGCGCACTATGCTTGTTCGGCTGGGGCTTACTGCTGGAAAGCATCTCGATCATGAAATTAAAGTGGTTGTTCGACCTGGAACAAATATGAAAATCAAAAACTAGGGATCTTATGAAGAGCAGATTTTTCGAGAATTGCGAAGCGGTGAGCAGAGATTGCGAACATGGATGATGTATCCTCCTTTTAATGAGTCCCTGTTTTGAGGCTGCTGCAGACGGTTTTCCAAGGGACAGTCTAGTTTTTCTACGTAAAATGTTTTCAAGAATTGGTGGAAATGCAATCCGAAAATGTATGAGCACGAGTATAGCGAGTGTACAGAGAAGCTCCAGCACCAGAAACTTGGGACAACTACTGAGCCCAACATAACCACTGCACTCAACTGTTAAGAGAAGACAAAGCCGCCTATCAGCAGAACATCGCAAAAACCTTCAGTGCTAACCACAAACTGCTGTACAAGCACGTCAATAGGCTAGGAAATGTGAGGCAAGGATTTCCTCCACTCAAGACGGCTGATGGCCCAACAAGAACTGTTATGGAAGCTGTAAACGCGTTGCAGATGCAATACGCCCCCACGTTTCAAAGAGTCTTGCCTCCAAGCGATCTACCAAGCTTTGTCTTCTGCTCGCCAGGACTAACCCACATCACTTTTACCGAAGAGGCTGTATTGCAAATGCTGACTTCTCTACGCAAACACAGCTCGCCGGGTGTCGACACCATTCGTCCAGAGGTACTGGAAGCAGCAGCAAGCCAACTGGCAGGACGTTTAGCTCAGTTTTTCCAGCGCTGCTTAGACCAGAATCAAGTTCCCGCCATGTGGAAGTTTGGAATAATAACTCCGATTCACAAAGGTGGAAGCAGAACTGATCCCTCCAACTACCGCCCAGTATCCTTTCTTCCTATACTCTCCAAGTTCATGGAATCCATAGTTGCCAATGCACTGGTGTGATATCTAGAAAACTGCAACATCATCAAGCATGAGCAGCACGGTTTCCGTCGACAGCGGTCTTTTACAACGAATTTACTAATTGCAAGCAGCAGTCGAACCGAGGCAGCTGACGCTGGAGAACGTGTTGACGTGATCTACCTTGATTTTTCCCAGGCTTTCGACCGTCTAGACCATCGGATACTACTATCCAAACTGCAGCATTCCGGGATCGGAGACCCTCTTTTAAGCTGGATCGCCAACTTTATACTTCAATGGCAATTAGTGGTCAGAGTTCGGAGCTCTTTATCGCACCCTATACAAGTGGAGTGTGGTGTGCCGCAAGGCTCGGTTCTAGGTCCACGTTTGTTTTTGGTGTTTACTAATGACCTTGCACAGGGAATCGCTTCAAACCTCCTAATGATGGCCGACGATATCAAGATCTGGCGCAGAATCCAGGCGAACACCGACCAACATGTGCTTCAGATTGATTTAGATACGGTGTACTAATGGTCGACCCAAAACTCATTGCATTTCAACGTCAGTAAATGCAAGATGCTTTCCATCCGACATCAGAGCAGCTACTCAAACCGACTCGGAACGAATATACTGCAAAAATCAACTCTCGAACGTGTCTTGGGTGTCCTGTTTCAAGTTGACTTGGGTTGCTCCAGGCAATCCGAAAAGGCCTCGAAGACCGGGAACCAACACGTGGGGCTGTTGAGGCGGGCATTTGGACTAATAAACAGCGCCATTTTTCGACAAATGCTCAGTGAGTATGTTCGCCCCATATCGAATACGCAATTCAAGCCTGGCATTCATGGATGCAACACGACCTTAATGCACTGGAGCAGCCACAACGCCGGGCATCTAAGAACGTAATTGGAATGCGTAATCTTTCCTACCAGGAGAGGCTGCAACAACTGGGATTGTTCAGTGGAAGCAATCGCAGACTACGAGGCGATCTGATTATGGCATAGTTGATTCTGCGAGACCCGCATCATCGTGCCGCCCTTTACCGCAACTCAGCAGCAATGCAAACCTGAGGAGCCACTCATTAAAACTCGCAAAACAATACAGTCGTACAGAGTGCCGAAAAAATTTCTTTTCCATTCGTGTCTGTCACCCGTGGAATGCTCTCCCAAAATCGGTCGTCTATGCACCGACACTAAAAGTATTTAAAAGACGGTTGTACGAGGCACTCATCCACTTACACTTTGTCACTTAAAACTGCGTATCCATCCTAACCTTGAGTTTACCATGGAATTATTTGTTGTTAACTGGGGGTGCTGTGAAAATAAGATGATCGCAGGACTGCAACGAAGCAAACAAAAGTCCTTATTTTCATATTTAAAGTATTAACTATTTTACTATCCTTATCATCATTAATGTTATGTTGATATCCCCACCAACTATCCAACGGGACTTGTAAAGTAATGCTTCTTAACCCTTAGAAATTCATTGTTCATTTCTCATTGAATCTGACAAAGTGAATGCTCAGACGTTCGTCATACGGAAGGAAAGTTAGATCCGGCGGATAGAAGAAAAGCCAATTGACAAAATGTAGCATGCACCAGTAGAAAATGAAACAGAGAAGTCACAAATTTCTAACTATATTAAGGATACCGTCAGGTTCATCGCCAAAGAGAATATCGCATTTCGTCTCACTGAAATAAACCCAAGATAATAAGTGAAGGCTAAATAAAAGAGGAAATTCTTAATAGTGGTAAATCGGTTGGCTAAATATGACTCTGTTCATCGTGAACATTTGGTGACAGTACAGTTGAGAACAAAAACGCAGCTCTCTTATCTCCGGAAGTTCCGAAAGAAATTGTGATTATCCTGACGCAGTAGGCAAGAAAGGAAATCATAGATCACGTCAAGAAACAAGTATTTTCGCTAAATTTTGATGGCACTCCGGATATTTCCACAACGTGAAGATGAGCGAGGTGCTGTGTTACGTGAAGATTCAAGAAATGATGTGATAGTGAACAGTGATTTATCCGTTTCATTTAGATCAGCAGCAAATGCAAAACGTTCTGGCTGATTTAATGGAATTGGCGAGAGATGGAATTCAAATTGATGACTGCCGTGGCCAGGCAGGTTGCTGTTATGCGGGCTACCGATCGGGTGTCCAGAGTGCATCTGTGAAGTAAAACCTAACGCTGCTTTTCTGCCTTGCACAAACCATTCCCTTAATCTAGCATGTGTACATGCACTTCCTGCGACGGATAAACCGGTTATATTTTGTGGTACAATGGACCGGTTATTTTCCTTCTTTTCTGCATCAACATACCGCTAGGAACGTCTTAATTCAAGTGACCGGTCTAAATACCAATTTGCATGTAGCAATTAGATGGAGTAATCGAGCAGACACCGTAAGCGTTGTGATTAAGAAGTACACGGAAATCGTCAATGCTATGGAAAGGCTCAGTGAGGAAAGGAAAAATTTGACTACCAGATCAGATGACATTATAATACTCATATCAATACGATCGTTTCCATTTACTTCGCTTCTGAGCCTTTGGACTTCAGTTCTCCCGGAAACCCATGACGCAAAGCAGTATCTTCAAACAAAAGGAATGGATTTGCAGCAAAATTCCGTTAACCTCAGAGCGTTAAGAAATTGCCTTCCTCAGAACGGAGAGAAGATGGTAGACATTGCAATGAATGTATGCAGAACATTGTGCTATGAATTGGAGATGAGTATTGAGCGTCGAATTCGTAAGAATAAATCAATGGATGGAGAAGAATCGTTTGACACATTGATGGGATTTGATGGCGAAATGAGACAGGAAATGATATCTGTCATTGACAGATTGATTGAGCAAATAGGTCGCAGATTTCAGCAAGTTAATGAACTTAGTATCAAATATGCGTTATTAAAACCGTCGTATATGCAAGATAAGAATTATTACTGATAACGTTTCCAAGTTGATGAGGACGTATAAAAAGAGGAGTTCTATGACAAACGGAGCAGATTGCAGTATTTCTTGAAAGCTTCAGGAAACGACAGCATCAATGAACCGTCCGAACATTTGAGCTTCATACATGGTTATCATCTTGAAGAATCTGCACTAAATATTGTGCCCTTGTTGCGCACCTTTCTTACCTGTGCTCTTAGCATTGCCAGCTGCGAGGGTTCTTTCTCCAAACTCAAGCTTATAAGAAACTATCTTCGATCAGCAGTGGGCCAGACAAGATTGAACGATTTGGCAGTTCTCTATATAGAAAGGGAACTGGCCAATAGATTGAACTTTGATGTTGTTATCGACAGTTTTTCTGCATGTAAAGCACGCAAATGTATTTGTAAAGTTCGAATCTGCACCATAAAATTAGTTCCTTGATTGTTGTTCCTTGACAGGAGACATCGAAGGGATGTTCGCAATTTTGCGGGTTTACGGATTTAAACCGCCAGGGCCGGCGATATAAATTTTATCAAAAATTATGTTTTTGTTGCGCATACTACTTACACGAGTATTGCAAGTTATGAGCGTTCGTTCTACAAGCTGAATATATAAAGAACTACATTCGATCAGCTATGCGCCAAACGCCACTCACGGACTGGGTTATTCTCTCCATAAAATGAGATCTGACAGATGGATTGAATAAACATAGCAGAATCATTTGTATTGATTTGAAAATGGTGATTTTCCTGCTTGATCACTAGGCAGGTTGCACAATTTTCCATGATATAGCTGCATGGGGACAATAAAGCTCATCATCAAATTTGGACAAAGAAGGTGGGAACAAGAATAGAATTTCGGGCTCTGATATGTAATTAATTGTCAGCAGCAAATTCCTAATTGCTCAACTTCAATTAATATATGACTATATGAAACATTACGTGAGCTCCCAGAATACTGATTCCGAATGAATTTCAGAGCATAGTTTATGCTTTTCTTTCCTTGTTCTTGTTGTAGTTTAAATATTGATGCTTTTGCTGGCCCTCAAATTAAAGCTCTGTTACATGATGAAATATTCGAATTTACGATTAATTCCAAGGCGCTGAATGCGCGGCAGCTAATTTGGCAACTTAAAGAAGATCATAGAAACCAGGAACAACAAATTATAAGGAATATTTGCATCTACCTTTTGCCTGTGTCGTGTGCAATGGAAATATTTTGTTACAGTATGGATTTGTACAAACTGATACATTTAAATAATTGGGTCATAGATAAATTGGGATTCCATAGCATAATCTCTGTAGCATAGGAAGCATAGCATTTGTCGGACTTGAACAAAATGATGAACAATGAACTCAGCATGAAGAAATTGGAAAGAGGACGACGTCAGGTTTGCAGTGCATGTTTACTTCACCTCGCGTTAATCCGATCAATTCTTTCAACAATGCGTTTTGTTATCATATTACACACGATAGTTCGTGAGGGACAAATCTTGTGATGAAAACTGCTAAATATTGCTGACATTTTCCGCTGACCTATCCACACTCTATTACTATTGAGCAATGACAGAGGATGCGCAATCTGTTTCACCAGATTAATAAAGTAGGTAGGGATAACCAGGCACATTTATTGATGGCCGGAGGCAAGTACAACCAACCTTCATTAATGGGCTCTTTTCCGCAGTATGCCCTACGCATTCACGGTGAACGCGTCAGGGCGCCACCATAAATTACATGGAACCAGAACCAGAAATATGTTAAAAAATTGGGTGCAGATAACTTCGCGTTTCGTTACAAATTAAATGCGATGAAGCCAATGAGGTTCATAAATGGATCGACCTCATAAAAATGATTGCTTGCTATTATTGAGGAATACATGCTATTCCTTTGACTTCATTAGCTGCGTTTCTCTTAATAGTACCACTGCAGCCTTAATGAGTAACTTTGTAAACGTATTTCATAACATTAGGCCAGGATGTACCGCTTTGTTGTTAGCTCTAAAGAACCCAAGTCTACCAAAATTCACTCTTTGTGTGTATGTGGGTGTCAAAGTGCATAGGCATGCGATGAGTATCGGGCACACCCAGGGAAAAACCGAGAAGACTGATTCCCCAAAACAAATAACCAAATCATCATACGTTTGAACTAAACACAAATTCCTATTTAATGTGAACTAAGAATGACTGTTCGTTGACAAATTGGCTTTCCCTGCTAAATGTAACACAGCGTCCTCTGTAATTGCATAAAGCATAAACAAGGGGCACAAGAGTTTTTTAACTAGTCAAGCTTATGCTAAATAATATGTGAGTTTAACACACAAGCGCCATGCAAATGCTGAATGATTGGATTAAAATTGTGTCATTTCTGCGAACGGATGAAGAAGTTTCAGAATGGGGTAACAAAGCGGTTTAGTGAACAAAGTTCCAACGGATACTTGACACAAACTTCTCAGTGATTACTCAGCCTGTATTTCACTGTTCCGTACCATATGTTTGGGGCGCTGGAATTCATTAAACATACTAATACTGCTTATCTTGCGTATGACATATATGGGGTCTTGTATATATTAGTTCACAGCAAAGAACCATGCAGCTGCTCGTGCATTTCACCATCACAAATATATTAAAATGCTTAGGAAAATACATAAATCTCCCTGCCTACCGCGCAACAGAAGATTGAAATGAAAGTCTCAAAACACGACATCAACAACATTCATGTCAAACAAAATCCATAATAATCGGTTAATCCTGTTCCGTATAGCTTAGCTGCCTACATGTGTACAGCTTTCCAAAGTCAAGATATTGCCATTGGTTTCCAATATGAACAAATTCTTGGTCTTGCAGTCCCTAATTTGCTTGACGTCTAGTGGATTTCAATGAACCTTCATACACAGCCTTTCCACATAACATGGAAAGAACTCAAAATTATGGAAGCTAATGCGATTTTCGCATTGTTTTACCCACACTAATCTCGAAAGAATTAATTATTCTCAGTTAGCTGAAATGTCTCGCATGACTACATTTCGATATTTCAGGAGCCCATCCGCCTCCAGCGGTGAAATGGTGTGCACCAAAGTAAGGATAGCGGACGAACATTCTAGTGGCTCTCGGTTGGATAGATGAAAACTCAGCGACTATATTCATGCATGCAGAACAATTCTGCTACCAAGCAGGTGTTGTGTAAGCGGTTGATTATATACACATTACGTGCACACATTCAGTGTAGATTGGACCCCATGGTTTATCTGCGTGTTGATGTCTATGCTCGTCTCCCAAAAGTTTGCTCTACAGAGGTGCAAACATCAATGACATGGTGGTTTTCTCGGCGAAAAGCTAAGCAGGATTCAGGGAATAACAATAAATAAGAGCAAATTAATGTCGACAAGCTCTCTGCAAATTTCGTGCCCTTAGATGGAATAATTGCTGAATTTATTAAAAGTTAACCGCGAAAAAGCTCACCTGTTTGCAACAGTTCAGTCTATCGTATCTCATTTGTGAATAAGGTAAAGGTTGGGTAGTTGCGCATAAACACCACAATTATCAAATCTGTATGGAGATCTAAAAAGTGGTACAAGCGGAAGTGATGATGCCATTCTCTAGACAGAATAGCTTGACCTTAACTTCTATACTGATTTCGCTTTCGTACTCGCTTAATCAGCACTGCGGTTGCAAGGATAACAGTCGTTTCATTCCGAATTGTCGAACTCTGCGCTTTGTGACACCTGTTGGACAGAGTTGAAAGCCACGGTTGCTAATTTGTTGCGTATGATTTGTAGGCAGATCACCAGAAACCAAAAACGTAAATGGTAATTGGTTGGCTAAAAATCAACTGGGCTAATCAGGTTCAAATGCACTTGCAAAGCATAGAACTAACGACATAAATAATAATAATAATAATAATAATATGTCAGCTGTACGCCGCAACGGCTTTTCGCTGCCGCGCGACCACCACCAGTCGCGCGCAGGTTGCGTATACCTCCAGCTAACAGGCTGGAGGGAGAAATTTGCAATCTGCAAAATTCTAACGGCTTGAGCACTCGCTATGGTCGCTGCATTTGGCCTTACCAACATGACAGTCGAAAAACACGAGTGATTTGTGACCGGTGACATAGAGTCCCATGTGATTTGCTCTGTTAGTTCTGTCAGTCAATATTACCTATCAAATGACCAGAGAGCATTCTATTGTCATAGCAACATTCATATGCTTATCGCCTTCACTTGAGAATAACTGCACAACGTGTTTCTTGTTAATGTATTCGTCTCGAAACAACAAGATATGCACTGTAAAATATTCAGTTCAGAGTCCTTATTTTTGCTCATCAGTTGCATAAAAT
>CALYDF020001206.1:0-25229 GCA_944474145.2 Dicrocoelium dendriticum
ATTCATGCAAGCAAAGGACGCTAATACAAGTTCTCAGTTTGCCTTGGCTGTGACCAGGACTCTGTCCGTATCTGACAGAGACCTGACCTAACTATGAGCTTTGTTCCCCAGCAGTCTTACAAATCATACTTCGCTGTGTTTCCGTTTGTATACGCGGACGCGATGTCTTAACTTCTATCATCTGACTTTATTGGCAGAATTCAGAATCAGTTTCATTGACATTATTTTAAACCATGCTGTAGCCACAATCACCATTATTCTATTAGGCTTCCTTATTTCTTTAGCTTTCCCATAAACTAAATGTCTGACAGGAATTATCGAAGAGATATCTCTGCAAGTCAACTTTGGAAACACTAGATTAGCCTACTGGTAGTTCGACTGCAAAACCACTAACAAATACACTTTGCTATGTGTGAATGTAAAAAGGTAAATTAGCAGCCAGATGGGTCAAATTTAAAAATACTTACAACGCTCATGGTAATTTGAGGTAGTTGCCTCGCCGAACAAGGGTTTAGGGGATGACGTCTGTAACATGGCTGAACATGGCTTTGCTTTCAAAAATCCGAACGCTACTGTATCTTAAACTGCAGTATTTAAGGGCATACTGATTGACGATATTGAATAGCTTGAGTATGGCAGGAACTCTAAATTTTGACATGGCAGCCATACATTTTCTGGCACAGACAATGAATACCAGAAAATGGAAGAATACCGTGTTCCAAGATCACGTATTAACTGCCGTGTGCATTTGCAGACATACGCAAATATTCATAAAGTATTAACATAGTGTTAGCTTTGTCTGACGAGAGATTGAACAGCTTCACGTTGTATTATTGCGCAAAGAAATGGTGGTTATTTTGTTATAGCAGCAGCGCTAGCTAGTGGCTTTCTAAAATAGGGTGTATCTGTGAACTTTACTAGCTAGCTTTTTACCCTAAGCGGTAGCGGGTGTTTGTGGAGTTTATATTTCTAGCTCTAGTTTATTCCTTGTGCGACAAATTTCATAAAGCAATGTGAGTTGTTATGCAGGCAAAATGCTGGACTCCTAACGCCTCTAATACTTGAAACAGCTCAAAAAGTTACAGGATGACACTATATACTTTCAAACACCCCATGTAAGTATTGCATATTAATAGCTGCATTCATTATGCGTCATTGGCCCAACTATTATCATATTTTTCTCTCCTCAGGTTCTCAAAAGTATTTTAGCGCAAATGTGAACCCCCTAATTTGCTTTCTAAACGCACCGTTGTAAGAATAAGTACCATCTATACTTTTGGCATTTACTTTATAATCGACTCGCTTCACAGGGTCTAGCCATTAAGCTATTCATTGTTTCTATGCGGTTGCAATTCGTTGTATTATTTTCTGGTACCACAACGTATTATTGCTCCGTTCCTGCGATATAAGTCTTCAGTGCTATGCGAGGCAGTAAGAATAACTCCGATGTTGCTTGGCCATCTACTAAGTCGAGGATGCGCTCATTCGTCCAAGGCTTCTTCTTCAACTTATTTTTCGATTGCGCGATTTATACTACATACGCCATGAAAATATCAATTTTTGAAAATTCGCCTACTTTAGTTTATGTAGCCACTTGTGACTTGATCTGAATTGGATATCTTCCAGATAATTTTTCTACTTATGTTCGCATGTTGACAACGTTGACCAACATCGAAAAAAGTCAAAGGATACCAGAAACAAATACGTTTAGATGACGCGATTAGTTAAGTGTCAAAGCTACCGGAATTTCTACTTGATGTCCAAAGCTATGTTGCCTTTACATAACAATTTGAGACTACCCTCGATCACTTGTAAAATATTTCATACCACTGTACTCACAGACAATAGTCACACCGATTATGACCGGTCACGAAGTACCTCACAACTGTTGAGACCAACGTAGTCCCCACTATTCATGTCATCTTAGCAGTACCAATGAACTATCGGCAATAAAAGGTATTTTCAAGACATGCCTGCACAATTCCGTTATCAGCAAACAATCATCGCAACCAAACTATGGTGATGCCCGATACATTAGGCTCATCTCTAATAGTTCTTATTTATTAAATTTTTCGCAAAGATCACTGTACACGAAAAACCAGGATGCATGACATACCTACGTCAGGCATTTACAACTGGTCTCCTTCGACATCCCCAAATAGGAAATGTCCCAGAATCTCACTAGCAAGTAACTTGACAAGTAAAGTCAACGAAATTTACTATGCTTTTGGGTGAACGTAAAAGCCAAACGCCCAAATCTACTACTCATTACTCATCACCCGAACACGTCGGCGAACCGCGACTGATTAGAGTGAAAATAGAACCCGCCTCTAATGTGGAAAAGATTTTACTGTATGCGAGTAAGCTACAGCAAGGACTTTGTAGGATACTCCTCTATCCTGATGTTCCTTGGCATGTGCGAAATGGAGAGGAAGCGCCTACGTAGAACACAAAAGCGAGATCGCCTAAACACAAATTTTATTCACCATTTGTCAGGGCTTCCATGTAACCTTATGATTTAAAATATTAGCGCAGCACTTTCCTGACAAGGTCGCTCAAAAGGCTACCTCTTTGACTAAAATATACAGGATTATGTCCAAAAAATCTTTAGACTATTGGTTTAAATAGAGCAAACAGCAAAGGATGTTTCAGATCGGTGGCTAAATAAGCAGAAACCTATTCTATCTGAACTTCGGGTAAAACCTACAAATGCTTTACAAAAACGAGTAGTGAATTCTTTTGAAAAGGTCAAACTACAGGCAATGACAGAAACTAACTTGAGTTTGATGTAGATTACATTGGCAGATCAAGTTGCAGATGAGGTGTCAGTGCCTCAACAAAAACCGAAAACGGCCTACATTACATCCGTCAGCATTTTCCCCACTTCACTCCTTTACTTCTCTGTGGGTTCTTAGCGACTGAGAAATTAAACTTCACGCATATTATCCTCAAGTCCCTTACAATAAGCCTTTTACAAGTTGTTCAAAGAAAAGTTCGCCAAGTTTGTAAACTATGTGGTATCATCGTTATTACTGAGACGTTGCTATACGCTGGAAGGAGGGACGCTGCAGCTTGGCTACTTGGCATGTCACTAATCTGCAACGACAGTCTTAGGAAAGGATGAGGGGTAATTTAGAATCACCAAGCAATCAAGTGTCCGTGGCCATGGGGGATTTAAACTAATAATTTACCGCTTCTCTTCGGTGCCACCTGAAATTACAAGGCATAGACATTAGCCGGATAGCTTTGGTGTATCAACCTCCAAAATCTACACCAAAATGGACTTCAACCTGGAGACTGCTCTGTGGCGCATTCGAAAGGGAAACACGCACATTGCTATCATGGGTGATTACAACTTATATTGGTTAAATACAACTACCAGAAATGGATAACAATTCAAATCCGACTAACAAAAGGTCTTAACCAACATTTCCCTTTATGGTCACGTCAGTTTGCCTACTCGGTTTAGAACAGGTAACAGGCCAGCTTTGCTATATGCTGTAATTAGCCAAGAGGAACATCTAATTTATAGTTAATTCTGGATTGTCCTTTGGGCCCAAGTGGTCATGCAGCCATCAGTTAAATCTTCTTCCTCTATGCGGAATATCTGGCTGTTGCGATGGACATTCGGCCAAATACACATCTATATTATCGGACAAATGGTCACTGGCAAGTCCACCTCATGTTGAATACTCAGCTCAGGCCTGGCATCTATCCATGCACGGAAGAAGCCTCTACGTCGGGCTTCCATGTATATTATTGGCATGCGCAATCTCCCATACGAACGGAGGCTGAAACTATTGGGGATAATTAGTGTACGGCATCACCGAGTGCAATACGAGGTGAGAACGAAAAGAGTAATTATGCATGATCCACAGCATGTGTGCCGTCTCTTACTGTGACTCAGAAGCAATGCAATCCTGAGACGTCACTAGTGGAATGCAGCAGCACAGTACAGTCGTCTGGAGTGTGGTAGATATTTCTTGGTATATTCGTGTGTTACTCGTGGAATACACCACCTAAATCAGTAGATTCGGCACCAATACTGACCGTCATTTAATGACGATTACGTGACATATTCATGCATTCACATTTTGTTGTTTAAAACCATTTATCCATCCTACTCAGCAAATGTGTCCTTGATGTGCTAGCTGCCAACAGTTGATGTAGTGAAACTGCGCAGAATGCAGGAAAACAGCATAACAAACGATAAGCCTTTCGTATCCCTAAATACTGACCTTTTTTACGTTTTCTATAACTGCATCAGACTAACTAAATTAAAGTGCGTAGTACTGCATCTTAATTTGTATCAAGATCATGTTCATTGTTAATTATTAATTAAGATGAGGTGAGTCTACACTAGCTTTAGTGTATTGCAATTCAGCCTTGACTGCTTCGCTAATGGAATGCGAGGTGTCCTGGTCGTGTTTGATTAAATCACCGGAGATAAACATTGGCCGTAAGTGGGAAGTAAGCTCCATGTCAAATGCATGTAAAGTATGCGGGAAGCCATCTCTAGGAAGCAGTTATTCATGTATTTGTGCTGTAAAAGGCAGCAAGCGAGTAGGTCGTAAGAGTCCCGGATCGTCCACTGAAACTCACTGCATTTCTTGCGTGCTAAGATAACCGTTTCAAAAAATAACTAATATTAACTTAATATATTACTTTGAGTCAGTAACATTTGAGCAAAACCATGTCTCGGTTATGACAATTGAACTAAAGTCTTCGTTACCTGATTCAACCGAAATTCGCCTAGCTAATTGCGAAGGAAGTGAACATCGACTTAGATTAGTGATAGTTCTTCGGTGCTCCGCAGAAAATCGTAACGTAGTTGTTTTGGATTTGATGTCATAACAACCTTTATACGCTCCGTTGTTATCCATTTTTCTAGTATTACCTGCGATTCCTTGGGCACGGGTTTAGCAACATAATACTTGGCCTCTTTGGCAACAGATTTTACGCAGCGCATGAGGTGTAGATACAGTGTCGCATATGAGCATCCTTAGGAGTCTGCACTTGGTACCAGTGGTTATAACGGGATCCCATTTATACTTGTCTGCTTAGATGGCACTTCGTTCGTGCTATAGTATCACTTATCGACTTAAACCAGGCTCTGTTAACTTCCAGTTCTTTCTTGGCTTTCAGCGTTTCTATAGACGAAGTGTCATCTGCCTATTTTGAAGCACCACCATCAATAAAGTTGTAAAGCGCTCTCCTAAGATTACTGAACTTGGCAGTCTTGATGGTTAGGCAGCTACTTAGGCGTACGGAACGGTGTATGGCAAATAAAGCGCAGCTGCTCCTGTTCATGTACCTATGATCCCAATCATCATGCTTATGAGTATGGCATCATAAAATATTTTCCAGATGCAATATCTACGCGTTACTATGATAAGATCAATTTTGTTTACTTATGCAAGCTCAGCGGAAGGTGCTTGACAAACTACTAGTTCCCCTTAAATTTTCGCAAGCAATCATAAGACAGACAATAAGCAGTTTGCTTACAAGTCCGGTCACTCTAATGTGCGTGTCGTTTTGTATATTTTGCGTTTCATTGCATCTGTTTAGAATAACGAAATGAAAGACTCTGCTGCTCCTGTTTCTTGAATATACGAATGCCTTTGGGAGAATTGGCAGCTTGATACTACTCAAACTTCTTTGTGAAAACGACTTTCCCGCATACGAATGCAATGTAATACGCGATCATATTACTAATTGCACATACTTCACACAGTTATGAAGCAGAAGCTCTTCTTCAATCCCAGACAACTGTGAGGACTTACAACGACTTATTATATCCCCGATTCGGTTTTACATCTATGTTGAGTCGCTGCCTATGAAAACCAGTTTCATTGGGTGTACTTAAGCTGACAACCAGCAATTGGTGAATCTCGAAATTCTAACGAGGATTAGACGAACTCTTGACTTAGTCAAGCTTACCTTCCCTATCCCCTAACCCTTCTAAGTGTTGTGATGTCCGATCCTCTTTTCTCCCCCGCTCTACAGTCTGAGCTCATTTTAAATGCCTCTATGTATTTGGCTGTAAGCGACCAAAGCATCTCTTATTATTATTTCTTGAAGTATCTTGGTATTTTCTTGTCATATAATTTGTCTTGGTCTATGTGTAGTCTTGAAACTTTTCGAAAAGTCTTAAGTCAAAATCTTTAGTGTTCTATGATAAAATGATATCCGTTCTGCAAGCCCTAATTCTAAGATTGTATGTGTATGTATTCTCCTCCATTAGCTGTATTGTTCCACTGTTATTTTTCCCGAGACTACATAATGAATTCAATTTTTTGTGTGGACACTAAACTTTGTTTGCCGATGATCTGGATTAAGCAGATAAATCCACGTTGAATTTGTTGTTAACCGGCATTTTGACGCAGGATTTACCAATTCCTCCACACTGGTACAAGAGCACTCTCAGCCTCCGCAAGCCGTTTTAGCTAATTGGTATTTAATTTCTTCTAGCCGTCGATATTTAGAATGGTCCCTCCTGTATCTCTTCATATCGCAATTCCAATTCGACTTTTCTCTCCCCCCTGTTGGTCGACCAAAAGTGAGGATACTTCAACTGCGAGGTTTCCTTGCTTAAATATATACTCTTTGTTGTTCCTGTCCATGCACATCAACTTCCTACCGAATTTATGTTGCAGTACGTCCGGAGTGTTAGTTTAAATTGCTGTAAATGTATAAGTGTAAGTGTAAAAAAGCTTAGACTGACTTGACTTGAATTTCCGGAAAAACAAAAATGCAACAGGATCCAGTCGAAGGATGAACTGGTGTTTTCCATCTTATTTCCAACTAGGAGATTTCTACTTTCGCTACGGTGCTTGCAATTCCGGCGTTGCATGTCACTCGTAAGGTTGGTGAGCTAATACTGAGCAGGTTTCTTAACATTATCCATTGGCTCAGGTCGCCCAGCTGCTTTACTTTTAGTTAAAGCCTTGTCAGCTCCGATAACTTAGTACATACTATGGTTAAAACATTCCACTGTTGTTGATTTTCTTTCTGAATAGCATCGATCGTGGTTGCAAAACCGGACGATGTGCTACTTACTAGTGTAGCATCGCATCGCAAATAATTCTTGGGTTTGTCAGAGGAAACTGAAGCTGCTGCGTTTTGAATGCTTTTAGATTAAGAACGACCTAGCTGCCACTACTATTGGCAGGCACCATACATGTAGGCAATTCGAGATGGGCTGAAATTAGCTTTGGCGAAGTCGTTTATAAATGGGCTAGAGGTGAGGTTTTGGAAAAAGTATGGGTAGCACGGAGTATCGGGGAAGTGCTTTCTTTCTGTGTTTGCACATGTCACACTGTTAACGAAACGCCCGTTATCATGGATTTGGCTTGCGTATAGCTTAGTATAGCTCCCCTTGTCGTGCATTTTGCTATGCTTTATCCTGCAGCAGCGGGGATATTGTGCAATATTTCTTCAGTTATTTGTGCTCGCCTTTCATAGTTGGGTAAAGTAAAATCACGCTCATAATTATTTTGATGTTATTTTACATTACGCAGAATGAAAACGAGTATGGCCTACTGCTAAGAGGCCTGTTCTGGCTTGGCGCTACCTACCCGTAATTTAGTTGGATATATGTGTTGCAATTCGAAAATAAAATTCCAGTTTCGCTCTTGTATTGCAGCGTGTACACGCGCTTTCGGTCACATATGATCGTCTAGTTTGATTATGAGGTCATGTGAACTTGGCATTGAAGCTTATTTCACCCGTGAACCCCAGTAGTGGGTCAGATTGCTTGTCTTGTCGTCATGCCCTGCTGGGACAGGTGGCTGTCCACCCTACTTCGGTCTCACTCAGATTGCCAAATTTATTGATCATTTGTCGAGCCGCTACGTGGTCACACGTGGAGGCATAGGCATACATTGATTAGCTTGTGTTACGTTTCGCAGCCAACTGCTTACTGACAAGCACTAGCTTCACAGCGATTATCATTGGAGTATCTGTGCAAAAGTCCCAAAGCTTCTTGTAGCACAACCCGAACTAATATTACAGAAACTTTTTAGGGTCGTCAGGTTCTTCTTCCGAAGGAGACAACAGTAATTATCGTATAGCTCAGGAGCAACGCAGCACTAGTGAGTTCATTCCAGAATGTGTTTTGTCTGTGAACTGAAGTAACATTTTGATCAACATTAGTTAGATATAAGATGTGGCAAGCCATGAGTAGAGCTCGCCAAACTGGTTTTTGTGAGCATACGCACACTAATTGGCGATTAGTATTGGTAATGCCCTGAGGGTGCGAAATCCAGCCATGCCCAACAGGGTCATGCCGGCGTACTGTCAAACAGCTAGAACCATGTTACATATCACATGCCGTTGACGTCGTATTGAGTAACATGACATTGTTATGCAAACACACCATTCATGCCGTAGATACCGTTTGTCCAACAAACTGACGGTGGTGGCCTAGGGACATATGGTAACCTTGGCTAAGTTATTTTGGTGAGGTGTATATCAACTAATGTTCCTACGGTGTAGAAGCTCTATATAATCAACCGAGAAAATGAAGGAATAATTAAGCGATGCCTTAGAACTACTAACCGACATCTATTCATTCGATGCTTAGCGTATGTATTATATTGCTGCCATTGCTTCAGCGGCTTACTTAGAAAAGTGCAACAACAATACCATTAAACCGTATGACTTTCGTGGACAGCGACGGCGCACACGTAACGGTTTGCTATGCTAGTGACGATATTTAGTAAGCTGACACTTTGATATAGGTTTTCTGTGATCTATACGGATCTTTCAAACGCATGCTACTGACTGGATCATCGGCCCAATATTTCAGAATAAGATTAGATAATAATGGTTTGTTGTCTGCTAATTTAAAAAGTTTACACTATGATTCAACTAACATAAGTGGTCAGATTTTAAAACCTTTACAATTAGAATATGGTAGGGCTCAGAGCTCATTATTGGGGTTACGTCTATTCGTTTCATTAATGATCTTTAAAATGAGTAACTACAAATTTAGTGCTCTTGCCGATAATATCATGATATTGGGAGGATCCAGTTGAATGCCAAATGTTTAGGAAAAATTGAAGAGGTATGGTCTGTCTTTCAGTTAACAAGAATTATACGCTTTTGGTTTTGGCTCGCCAAAGCAAGGAAATAAATTTTTTTAGGTACTCATACCCATATTTTTCAGTTGGTATACGCTGGATTGCGTAATGTCAAACTTATGAATTACAATCTGTAGCCATTTGACATTGACACTTGAATGTTATTTTGTCGGTGTTGCTTTTTCTCATTCCTTTTATGTGTGAAAATTTTTAAATATGGACGAAATACGCCATCCCTCTTCACATTGATCAAAATATTGATGCATACGAGCGGGAAGCAAAAGGTTTCCAACTTTAGAAGCAATAACAAAGTATATGAAATTTGTCACAATATTTTGGGGCCTTACATTCGATAAGCTTTCTTCGAATAGAAAATATATGACAGTAAATCAACAAACTTTTCCATTAAAAATGGAAGGTCAAGACTGCTCAAATGAATGCAATAATGACTATTCAATGATGAAGATACGTTACATGCCTAGGACATGTACGAGAAGAAAGATACAGTCTGATTGGACCAGACTGCTATCTTTATAAGTGCATGGCAAAACAGTTACCGGCGAGCTAATATATCAAAATGCGCTCGCCCACAACGGTAGGCCATGGTTTATCTAGGAGCTCAACTAAAATGACTATGTTAGTTAAAACCTGGGCGTCCAAGTAACCGTTTTTCCGAATTCTATATATAAGCTTGGTTGCAGAATCTGCGCAAGCAAAATAAGCAACACACCAGCATGACCATAGTCAGCAATCTGACCTAGACGGCGATATACTTGGGTGAATAATGTCGGTCAAATTCGTGCTATAAAGACAAAAAATAAGCACCACGAATTAACAAGTTTGGTTTTCCTGTATTTTGGTTTTATTCGTGCGAATTAATATGCTATTAACCTTGTCTGCGGGACTCGCAAATCCCAGCATGTATGCATACAGTGCTAACTGAGCGAAAACCGGAAATGCGCTGGATTTGCACTTTCACTGACTCAACCTGATTGTGAACTATTGTATTTGATCAGATGGTCAATTGAGATAAAAAACAGAGCCAACTACAGGAATCACATTTTCAAAAGCACGTTATTGTCAAACTTGATAGGAAAGAAATATGTTTCTCGCAACTGGTTTCCGTAGGTTTTGAACGAAATCTTTAGTGGCGGGTTGTCAAAATGAAAGAAGACCATAGTGGTAGAAAACTAAACTTTGCATACAATAGAGGGTGGTCACATCCACCGTCACGGGCTAACCAGCGTGGCTATACTTTTGGTTCGTGCAATATTGAATGACAATATTTCAAAGGCAAACCATAGATGATTAAGATTCGTCATGAATACAGTTAACGTGTTTTCGACAAGTGTATGTGTAAATTAAATAATAAAACAATAGTTACACAATCAAAGTATGGTCTAGGTTACACAGCTGTTACCACCCAGCAATCTAAACACTTTGAGATGCATTTTAATTCACATTCAATTTAATGCATTTGTGAGGCGGTTTTTGATGAAAAGATAAGCAGCGAACTGAAAATTTCGCTAGCGCTCGAGTACAGCGCATGCAAAATCTTTATTAAATCTGCCTGTAATGCTATACATCCGTTTGCTATTCGCTTACGTATATAAGAACATCGCATACATTTTGCGTCTGCCCAAAGAATGAGGATTATTTCCCAAACTCTGCGCATCCATTGGAATCGTACAGGATGTGGAATTCTAAATAATCATAATTAATGGTAACCAAACTTGATGTCCCCACCAACACGACAAAGTTAAGGCCAGTATAACCGGCTATCTACTAAATAAATTTACGCAATGCGGTCAGAAGGATATTTTTTAGAACGCTACCTGTCTTCTGAGGCAATACAGGTGAATCCTACTCACAGCCTAATTGCAAAGCTAAATTACTGATATTTAGTAAGAAATATTAAGCTAGGAAAGTACATACGGTGCCTGAAGAAACCAAGGTTAAAGAAAGCAACATAGGTTCTTAGAAAATTAACAAAACTTAGTTATAATAGATAGTATAGCAATTTCTGGTTAATTACACCGTTAGGTACCTAGCTGCTCTAATGCAATATTCAGGGATTCTGCAACATTCACCATTATTTCTCAGGGTTCTGGCTAATCGTGAGTATTCATATCGCTTTGAACTCTGTTCTAATTTTTCATATTTTATCATTAGAATTAAGCCTGTTAGCTTATAAACGGGATAAGGAATTACCCCACACCATCCGCAAAAATAATTTCAATGAAATCAATTTAAGATTATGCTTTTTCAACCATTACATAGTGAATGTTGCAGAAGATCCGTTTTTGCGTCAATTGTAATGGCATTTGAGACACGTTAGTTTGCTTGACTCAATCTGATATTCAACAAAATTCGATTTCGATTTGTTGAATTATGTAACGTCCTGTAGAGTTTAGCTACCCACGCCGTTTGTAAAAGGACAATGCACCTAATTTCTTCGTGGTGATCGAGAAACATTCCGGTTAATTGTTCAAAACAAGACCGTCTGTGTAAACACGCTTGCTTTCTGTTTACCCACTTCTGTATTTTGAAGGTCATACTATGTAGGTGGTACTCGAACAGACAAATTGCACTACATTAGCTAATTTAACTGTACCAGCTGACCTTTAATACTCTATACTAGACTATCTTTGGGTATCATAGGATGTTTTCATCTAGTTGTCGTGAACAATCTCAACTTCCTAATGATCCTTCGTTTTCATATTATCGATGCCTAATAAGATAACAAATTATGAATATTTTCTTCTGATGTTCCCCATCTACGTTGGTCAAAAATACACAACTATCAGGAACCGAAAAAGCAGGAAATTTTGAAAGGAATTGTTTGACTGCAAATCTATATGGCGCTACGTGATAGCAAGAGGTAGACCGTAGCTATATATTACTTGTGACATGCACATATTTGACCGTGTAAGGCGTTATTTTCCAATACACTGAAGCAATTCGAAACATCCTTGTAACCTGACTTGAGTGGGTTATTTGGAACAAGTACGCATAGGTTATATTTTTCAAATATAATTTAGTAACACGGGGAATATTTCCACAACCTCGTCTCCTAAGTTAATAAAATAAATTACTCGCCTATTGGAAAGCCATTCTGGTTACTTATTTTATTTGCGCTTACAACTACTTTAGCTACAAACAGCGGTCAGCAAATTTTGTATTGTCCTCTTCGTAATACTAAACACTGAAATGGCGCAGTAATGGGATAGTGTGATGCGATGAAGATGGTTTAAATCATTGGATGGGCAAAGTACTACTTGTTTTAAAATTGAGGCGTATCAAGAGTAGTAAATCAAAAGTCCAAAACGCAATTTGCACCTGTTAGAGATTTAGATCTGCTGCCATTTTCACAATAAATCTTAACAGACGGTTTTAGTTTCATTGGACGCTCGGTGGATGTTATCAAAACCAATCAGGTCATAAGTCGGATGAAATGGTGGCGAGCGAGCAGCAACCATCTGTTCTAATGTAAAAGTTATTGAGTGTTATACGTTTAACTTTTGTACTTTAAATAGAGGCGCTGACAAATTCCATTGTTGAGCTCCTCTTTAGATTAGTAGCAAGCAGTAAACTTTATAAGCAAACATGTTGATAATAAGTCTAAATTTATATAGATATAAATATATATATGTATGTACCAATGGGTCTGCGCGACAAATGCCAGCCAAATATTTTACCCTAAATCTTCGCTCCCACCTCATCCTGTCTAGGAAATTTACTAGCTTCTACGAGTTGTTCGGCTAGTAACGAATGTGCGCCAACGTTGTATTTGGATTGAACTAAATTGAAGCTGATTGTGAAATGACCATTAATGCGCGCTGGCCGATTCTTGTTGAATTGCATCGTGAGCTCCTTTTTCTGTGATTGCCGGACATATTTTAATGTCGTCAACCATAAGGAAGATATATGAGGCTCAAATCACGGAAACAGACCCAATCCTGATGAAACTCCATACTCAAAAATAATCGGATCAGACAGTGCTCTTCGAGCTCTAACCAGCAGATTCTGATGTCGCAAGGAATTCTTGATCCCAGATGCGTAGCTCTCGAGCCTGTGAATAAAAATACAGTGGTTCAGGCGGTAGAAATCGTAGCAGGTCAGGGTAAATGACATAGTTATCTGTCCTTTTGTCAGACACTGGTGTTCAAGTAAATCAGGAGGTCACATGTGCATGATCGGTCGTGACGCAAAGTATGTTGCTCTAGTTCTATCATGTTGCAGCTTTCTGGCCTTAGCTTTGATTTTCTCCATCGCCACCGAAAGTACAAGGTTGATAACAACTAGGCGAATATTGCGGGTATCGATATTTTGTCACTTATCCGAGCTGAGTGTAAAAGTTAACAGTTTACGAGCGCATGTCATGCAACAGTAGTAGTCGGCGTAAATTACTTAGATCACTACACACAACTCATTTTCGGCGTCAACTCATCCATACCGTGTCGGTTGATTCGTCAAATACAGTAATGGAGCGGATATCCTCCAACCTTGTAAAATAAAGTAGGCCGCATTTTAGTTTTGATACAATTTTCAGTGTGCTGTAATAACTGTTGCGTTATTCAGCGTGCAGTATTAGTAAACTTGGTCTCTAATTAAATATGACAATTTATCTATCTAAATTCAACGGATGCTAGAGACGGAGAGGTGCGAAACCAGTTATTTCATAAAATACCTGCCGGCAAATGGCCATTTTTACTGATAAAATATTACTTCTTTTATAAAAGGACCAAAACGACACGACTACTAATTCCTCTCTTACTGATTCAGGTTCGAAAATTGCGTATGGATTAAACAACGAGGTAATACACTTAAGTAATAATGCTTAATGCAGCTATAGTATTAGTTTCAAAATAAATCACTTTTCCATGTGACCATTCACACCATATTGCGGATAATGTTGTTGAGTGAAGTTTGAAATGCATGAAGTAAACCGAAATGTTAGGCATTGAAAACTAAACATTACCAAGTTGGCCAAGTTCTTCGACTGTTCCAACCCTTTGTTCTCGCTGTTAGAGACGAAATAACAATGTGTAGGATGCCCGTTTTACTAGGTATCAAGTTACCGTGTATACATTTATTCAGTAATTATGAGTCGAAAGCTGCTTACAAGTAAAATCAAATTACCCACATTTACAACAGGGATTTTGACTTGTCCTATCCAGCATGCAGCCAGTTATTAAGCTTACGTGTCGCTGTTTGTTTGTTAAGCACCGGTTGTTTGGTTTGGTTTGTTTAAAAGGAAAATTATTGGATGCTTTGTATAATGTTATGTAAGCCAATCCCAGTTGCAACTAGTCTGAGTGAATCCACGATATTTCGTTTTGTTGGAGTATGATGAAACTATGTCGGTGAAAGTAATTTTGCACGGCCTAGCTGAAGACTAGCGCGTAATGTTTGGTTGTACTACCGTAGTTAATATTACATTGCTATCGGCGTATGTGTGAAAGCGTGATCTTATTAACATGTGCTCTCACACCAGCGAAAATCCGTCGTTAAGCTAAATTCCTGCGTTTTATATGTATACCTCAATTCAACATAGATGTCAACAATGCTTTTAGTGAATACGCTCAGGTTAGTATAATTTTAAAAATACATCCTGGTCTTCTCAGAGTGCGGACGCTTCTTTGCCAACAATGCCTAATATAAACCTTTGCAGATAATTATCCATGGTTGATTCATTACGAATTTAACTAGCTATGTCTATCTGTAGCCAGGTGGTAACAAGCTTGTTATCCAATGTTGTGGCGCAGGTTCGAATCTGCTTAAGGGTGAGCGTCCTCGCGGTATAATCAGCCCGCGTGCGACCTGTGGTTGTCACACGCCAGTGAAGCGCCGCTTAGTTGATGTTAATTTCGCATGAAGGATACCTACATATTCCTTTTCGTTCCCGGTTGGTTAGGCACATTTAACTAAAAATGAACTCACTATTGTTTAAACATATAATCTCCGTCATAACATGTCCAGCTCTGGCAAAATATGTGGCAGCAATACGGTTGGAAATATAAAGAGCAACCACTTTAACGTTGATATCCTCAATGTGGAATGCACGACCAAATAGACTATCAAGAACCGATGGTTTGTTAATCGCTTAATACCGCCCCAGCACGAGGAATAAAATCTGTTTGAATTATACTGGTTAAAATTTGCGTTTTTATACCATTACAATTACTATCTTGGTTCCTCAACTATTAAAACAAAGGAAATACTGTAGAATTTTTGGAAACATTATGCACTGTGCTAATGAAAATCAAATAATTTTGACATTTTTTGGACTGCATTGCTAACGAATGATATGGAATACAATGATTCACATCTCCAATTCTCAATCAATCATATTAATCACATTGTTAAAACCCATTTGTAACGACCATGGTTATGAACTAATTACAACGCTAACATGCAACAGTCTGTTATTTATTTATTAAATCCATTTTATGTAAAGTTGTGCTTGCAGTTCGAAGAGGTAAACTCTTAACTGATTAGTCTTACGGCTATGATTTTAAATAAAAACACAACATGCGTACTACATTATGCTTTGTTAGACAAGATTTTCTTTGTGACATTTAGCATGCCAATTGTGGGTATCACCGTCTCAGTATTACTGACCCAGTGAAAATCGCAATACATTTGTTAAATTACTAAAATTATTTTGAGCAGTTCCAAAGCATCAAGATTGCTAATCACATCAAGATAATGCCAAATATTTATATAAAGTTAAATACAGCTGTGAAGAAATATGAATATTTTAGGACACGCAAAGTAACTTGCTTGATGGGCAGTGTGTTGCACATATCAGAGGACGAGGAAATTGTTTTAGTACTCGGAGATTATGTCCATATAAGTTGGTCGGATTTTATTAATCATTACGACTTAAGTTTCATAAACCAGGAGGAATAAATGTATAAATATTTCATTTGGTTTATTTGGATATTCATAACTCCATATATTAGTTGCTTCACAGTTGTTTGGCTTCCACTGTTGCAATAGTGGGTTTTGAAAGGCTGCACCTATGTACTTTAGCCTTCTCCACGACTAAGTTGCTAAATGTCATAATATGCTTTATTAAGCCGGGTTTGGAGTATTTTCTAATATTGACGCTTATCGTTTTGTTTCGGTGCTACAAATGGCACGGGTACAGCTACTGTCACACTTTGCTTAAATCCGTAATTAATAAAAAGAGCATAGCGGGTGAAAGTATAATCTGCAGTGGTCTCATTATTAGACAGGGTCTCAGTTTGTTTGGCGCTGTCGCTGAGGCGAACGTCAAGATTGCTGTTTGGAAAGTTCTGAGACACTAATGAAGACTGGAGTGCAATATCTCATTTAAATATGTTGGAGGAGTTTCTGGGTATATCGTATTAGACCCTGCGTAACTGCGGGTTCGAATAGCTGGATGATGGGCATTTCAATAGGGTTGCGCCAGTTGTATTTGCATGGGTGTTTGATTCTTGCTAATCATAGTGTTTTTAAAGTCCATGATACAATAAATCGTTTATTACGTACGACTTGTACTGGACTGGAAATGTCTGGTAAATTTAATGTTAGGGATATGAATTCATGTATGCTTTATTGCTTAGTCAGAAGTACAGACAATTAGGTCATTCCACATTCCATATGGTGAGACTAGTATGTTTTACTCTGTCAATATTCTACTTCATATGTACGCAGCATATACGACATATTGAGATCTAGGTCAGTGTTCTTGCCTCTTGGACTTGATGGATCACATTAGAGAAACAGCTGTACACAGTCGCTCGAGTTTACTATTTGTTAATTTCACCGCTTTCATATAATGACAAAACTTGATTGTAAGTAGTACTAACTCCTTAAATTATGTAAGATCTTCAACCTAACTGGTTAATTTAATTGGGTGACTGGTAGCAAATTAATGAGGTTTACCACAACATTCGATTACATCCGGAGCTCAGACAAGAGTCTAGCTTTCCACTGATAACGGATTGGTTATAAGCTGCGACACCCGTGTGTATTCTAGTCGTTTGGATATTATTGCCCCCGTACCTAAATAGCTGCTTCTTATCCCGTTGCTAACAAGCATTTCTGGTAAATTCGCATTAGGGAATTAACATGACTAAAATACAACTAGTAGATAAATATATGATACAATTGGACAGCACCTATCAAAGTAAAACAAACACCCGGTTTCAAGTATCATAGGTGACACAAACCAACCAGTTTTATCTCACAATTTGCTTAGCTGTACAGCTTGTTTTCTTTTCTCTTGGGCAATATGCTTGGTCAGATGCTCGCTTCTTCTGAGTGCCAGGCCGGCATTTTCGCCAACAACTCCGGATACCAGTCATTGATCGCTGGCCAAGCACTGGACGACATTTTTGTCAAAGTTAAACCAGTTCACCTTCGCGATGAAGCATGCAAATGAGATCGAGTTTAAGTGTAGGGTAAGTTTCAATGCATAACAACATAGCTAAAGTAGACCAGCGCGTATAACTTTTAACTAAATGGACTGGGTACTGATAGGGAACGAGATTGCAAGCTGGAAATATAAATGATGGTGATAGGATAGTTTCACATGTCGTGGGGAAAAGCTGGTTACCACATGGAATATCCGCTATTAATGATGAACTGCTTACTGGACAATTCATTTGTTGTTGAGTTCTCTCAGCTGGGCAACTTGGTTGCAAACATGTCGCCACCATTCGAGGTGGCATCATCAGTGCAGGATTGATAACAGTAAAGTAGCAGTAGCTGGTAGAAAGCAAACCCAATAGTGGATGTTTTCAGCAGCCACTCCGTTGCTTATTAGGCATACGGGGCTATTAATTTTTGCTTCGTTCTCATTGGTGAATCCTTGTAATCAGTGATTGTGCTCGAGTCATTGTCATTGGCTGCGGAACGGTTGTTGAGACGTGGTTGGGAGTATCGCACGCGGCTTGGTGCAACGGGTGTGGGTGAGTAGTCTGGGCTCATATTGACCATGCTGTTCATTGTCCGTGTGTTGGATTGAGGGCTCGCGAACCGAACATTACACAATTCTATTGACTACTTAAGTACACAAGGACGGAGCACCCTTAAGACCAATTGTGTCACTTCCAAGCACGCCCACCTACTATCTGGCAAAGGAACTTTGGAGACGCCTCAAGCACCTAATTAGTAAATCGCAACACTCCATAAACAATGCCCAGCAATTCTTGACAAAGCTCAAAGACCTACGAATAGAACACGATGAAACCATGGTGTCCTTCGATGTAACCGCCCTATTCACTTCCGTCAACTTACAGCTAGCCAAAGAAATTATCGGAACGTCTGGCATAGTATGCGAACTTCTCAACTTATGTCTCTCAACTTATTTTGCGTTCAACGGGAAAATGTATAAACAAGTGGAAGGTGCACCGGTGGGATCACCTGTGTCCGGACTCATCGCAGAGATTGTCGTGAAAAATTGGAAGAGGATCTACTCCAATGATTAATCGAACTCTGGACGTCGATGACATGTTTGTGATACACCCTAGACGGCATACAGTTTACCATGGTATTATAGAGAAAACAAACTTCCTTTCTTGGATGTGCTAGTAGCCAGGACAATGAACGGCGAATTGCAAACCTCAGTTTACAGAAAAAGCACGCACACCGATCAGATTTTGAATTTCAACAGCAACCACTCAAGATGTCACAAAATAAGCTGTGTGCGGACACTGTTCCATAGAATAGAAACTCACTGCAGTACGACAGAAGCAAAATGAGCAGAAGAAAAACACTTATTCAATCATTCGAACGCAACGGATACCCACGCAGCTTCCTCCGAAGATGCATAGATTGCAAACTCTCAAATACCGAACCTACATCAGCTATGGCGAAACGTATCGTTCTGCCGTACATAAAGAACGTGTCTGAAATGACTGCAAGATTGTTCAACCAACATCATATCATGGTAGCCCACAAGCCAACCGCCACCGGAAAACATTGTCAAACCATAAGGAAGTGTATATAGAATAAACTGCGTAAACTGTGAAAAGCACTATGTGGGACAAACAGGAAGGAAGCTGTCCACCAGAATACATGAACACCAAAGAGCGTGCAAGAACCATTACGCAACCTCATTGGTTTCAGCACATGTGGATGAAGAGGGACACAGCTTCGACTGGAACAAAGTAGAGATCTTGACCGAAGGAGAAACACAAAAGGGAGGGAGTTTCTCGAAGCCTGTTTCTCAACCACGAACTCAATCAACATGCATATCGACCTCGATTCAATATATCAACCGCTGAGACAGAGTTCAAGAGGATCAAAAACCGTTGTCCGAAAGAACCTAATCAACACACGGACAATGAACAGCATGGTCAATATGAGCCCAGACTACTCACCCACACCCGTTGCACCAAGCCGCGTGCGATCTCCAACCACGTCGCAACAACGTTTACGCAGCCAATGACAATGACTCGAACACAACCACTGATTACAAGGATTCGCCAATGAGAACGAAGCAAAAATTATAGCCCCGTGCCTAATAAGAACGGAGTGGCTGCTGAAAACATCCATTATTGGGTTTGCTTTCTACCAGCTACTGCTACTTTACTGCTATCAATCCTGCACTGATGATGCCACCTCGAATGGTGGCGACACGTTTGCAACCAAGTTGCTCAGCTCGGAGAACTCCACAACAACTGAGCAAGCCTCCCGAGCTTCCAATATTCAAATGCTTACTGGACAACTTTGGATTCTCGTTCGACCATGAGTAACTGGCTTGGTAGATAGCAGAAAATAACAGGATGTGCGCATGAATCGCAGCTTGAACTCTATATAACTCAGTAGTGTAAATTGAGCGATGAAACAAGTCAATACCTATTTCTGAAATGTCCACCACCTAGCATCGGTGGAAATGACTAATATGTGTAGAAGCTGTTTAATGTGCGATTAGATAACCAGAATAAAGCCATCAGGGCAGAGGCGCTAATACTTGCAGTTGTTATTCTCTTTGAAGTGGGCTTCCAGAGGTATGAGTTGAAGGCTGATGACTCGAGCACTTAATCCAAAATGATCTACAGAAATTGCTTCATTAGGGACAAAGAGAACGTGATGCATTTTTCTTCCGTCGTAGCTTGCTGTTTATTCTGAAAATGGACGAAATACTTCTATGCACCCGGTCTATGTGCGAACTCAGATATGAATATAAAGTCGCAGTGAAGTCGGTTCCCGAAAATATTTTTTTGTTATTTGTGTTGATTTGTTTGGGTTGTAGAACATAATTGTTCGAAACAGTTTTCGGCTGACAGGTGTGACCCTATTTGTCGTGCTATAATATTTTAATAAATGATGTTCCAGCAACTTCCGTTACTCTGTTGGGTCTATATGTTGACCGACTATATGGCTCATCCACTTTCCATGAGCTGTGTCGTTAGCTTTCTTGAGAATCCAACAGAAAATACAGATATTAGGTAAAACGTATATAATGGCTTAGTTTTATGCTCTTAGAGACAGCGGTTGCGCTTTGAAAATATATTAGCAGATGAAATTGCTAGTCTTCCATATAAGCAGTAATCTTCCTCCGATTTGACCACTGTTACTGGAAAATGAATCATGTTGGATGTTGCAATCTAGCGAGTGCTAATAATGATTTTACGCCGGCATATGGTTTTGGTCAGTTTCTATCGGGTGAAAAATAAGAGGAACCTGAATCTTCTTGTTTGCATATGAGGCTACATAGATCAAAGGCAAGTACACGAGTTTGGTCATTTCTCCAGGCTATTGCCCTTAGAAGTTAGTTCGTAGAATGCAGTTGCGAAACATCAAAGATTAAACTGATAATTGTGGTATACACGTCGTTACTGCATCTCGCCAATGAACAATAATAGTTTAAGATACAAATTTTAAGCCCCAGCGCAAAATACTATCGAACCCCAATTGACCTTAGTTATTGAGTCTACGTGTTCGGGACAAATCTGCTCTCTTCCTCGGGTCACATGAGCACTTTTGAATAAAATGTGGTTTAACTAAATGAAGCAATCAATATTAGGTTATGCATGCGGAAACCCTATGAAGCATAAGCCATGACAATTCTACAGGTGTAACAAGGTAATGAACAGTTAAACGAAATATATAAAATAATAAAGTTTAATTCTTTGTTTCGTTGTTCCTGCACTAAAGGACTTATACTTGAATTGAATAATTTAAAAATTCATTTTTCCCGTGATGATTTTATTAACAAATCATTTTTGTGTCACATGTCTTTTAACCAAATTAAATTGACAAGGCACCCTAGTTTACAGTGCATTTTTATTTTGAAAATATTCCAAAGAATTCGGAAACATGTTATTTATATGCTTAACACTGTCCACATGTTTAATTTGTTTTGTCTTATTGTTTGGAACATGTAACAGCAACTAACTTTACTAAGAATGGGAATGTGAGGAACACACTGCTATTTCCCACTAGGTTTAGTCTTTAGGCTAAGCTAACAGGCTGACAAAGTAAAGCCTAACCAATAACCGAACTGCATCGACAGCTCTTTCCTCTTCGCAATAAAAAGACACCCAGTTTAACGATGTTCCTTATAAGACTGATTTGTGGTATCCGATATGCAGCCGCAACAAACCTGTCGGCAGAATCCGAAGAGCTATTTGATAAATAAAGTCTCTATCCCAAAAATAGAGTTTAAACAGAGATCTTGCTTTATAATAATCGTACAACAATTGAATCCATTACAATACAGCGCAGGTATACTCAAGCATGCGCAACATGTTAGCTATTAGATTGTATTCATATCACCCTGTTTTGTCAGCCTAATTTCCCCGCTCGACAACAAATAAAAGCACTGGGAATGCTAATCTTTTCTCCGAGCTAGAGTAAGAGTGCAATTATTCCCTCAAACGAAGTAACTGGTACTCAAACACCACACAACATTGGTTGGCACACGTGATAGTTTAGAGCGATAAAGTACTGCAACGGTCGCGTGAATTCTGGATAGCTTGTTAGCTTACCAGCTGTGACCTTATGGATCCACTAGCAGACGATTTAGCTAATATTTATGAGTTGCACATTGTGAATGCACAAATTATAAGGCATTATTTACTTGTGCTGTGTTATATCCATAGTGGAGACCGAAGGAAAGTTTCATGAAATTAATTTAGTTGAAGAATAAATATACAATATCAGAACAGGGAACGCCCGACTGATCTACAATTTTAGTGGGAATAATTCCGGATCAATACTCTGTGGGCATTAATGCCATGCTCCCCATTTGTAAGTACTGTCTGCACTAAGATGCTTGTTTTATAGGATCGGAAACAGTTCAGTTCAAAGAGGTTTATTTAGTAGATTGGAACAACTAAGTCACAGATCTCGAATGTATATAACTTTCGAATGCTAGAGAAGTACTGTTATTAATTTCAGATTAAAGTATCAGCCATCGTATTTTTCTGAGTTCAGTGAGTAAGTCTGATGTAAACTTTGCAGACAAAATCAAGGACAACAAGGCATTAGCATCAATATCTGTAAACATTGGATCTACATATATTTGAGTTTGACTAGGTCAGCTGAATTATTTTTCCAGTCTTTTGTTCGGCTAGCATAGAAAGCAGTTTATATAACACATCAAAGAAACACTGTAACCCATCTGAAAATAAATGAGTCTAATTTTATAAGCTGATTCAGTTCGCTTATTCTTCATTATGGCCTTTCACTGTTCTTTACGTTATTTTCTACGAGACAGACCTGCTCCTCCGTTTTACCACTGTTAATACTTGCAGCAAAATTCTAAAATTATTACGCCGCTAGTTTATATGACATATTTCGAAATTTGGCTGTAACTACGTCACGCCGGTAAGGATAGACAGGATGCCAATGTTTGAAATTATTTGCGCATAAGCTCATTAAGCAAACTAGAATTTCTCACTTTAAGGTTAGGGATGTAGTAAAAAACCTTTTGGACTTATGTCTATCTGCATCTGCGTCATGTGTGTCATCTATAGTGGGGCACATTGATGAATCGATGTAAACTCTGGACATGTACAGGAAAAGGGAGGAAAATAAGTGAACATGAAAAAGCCTCAGGTATCCAGTTTAGTAGCAGCAATTCCAGGGTACAATAGCTAAACGTGAGGTCATTAAAAAACGAAAAGGTAAGCTCGAGTGATTTTGTTTTATTTTCGCTTAGAAAATTCCCTAATGTCCCAATATCATCATGAGCACAAAATGTGTCCCATATCAACAAAGCCACAATGTATAGATCTGTATTCTAGATGAAAATTATACACTGTCCTCAGAAATCGTTCCTTTATAGTACTGTGCAAAGGGAGAAGGAATGCGCATAATTACTTTGCATAGCATGTAATGTGTATGAGTGCCATTATGTTAGGTACATCTGCAATCAGTGCACATATGAAACGATGTGGACTGATTACGAAACGTGTGCAGCACAATCCCCATACCGAGGATCCACACAATAACTAAAAGCAAGTGGAATATTTTTATTATTTTAAGCGCCCAGATTTGCCTTCGACGCACTACCAAACTTAAAAATCCGCATAAATCATCAGCGTTCCAATTGTGTTTGTTTTGCATCTTTTTTGTTTTTCAGACCTACATGTGATAGAAATGTGCCCCGAAGCCTGGGACAACAACACGCAAGACGAGGTTCTTGCAACCACCTTCACTGTGTCTGTTAATGCTTCGTATTCTATCAGCCTTCAACTTAGAGTGCTGCCTATTTTGTCCTTACTGATTGCATGCGTTGGATTGGTCAGCAATGCGTTGAATCTCCTTGTTCTGCACGCATACCATACTTCTCAAATTACATGCGGAGGGGAACGCACTGCTCGAGTAAATTTGCTTGGTTTAGCCCTCGCTGATTTTTCTGTGTGCCTGACCTCTCTGCCCCTCGGGTTTGTGCAGCGGACTCACAGATCTTACTCATTCATGCTGTTTTATACCATTGTCGGTCCTGCTTTGGCCACATATTTCCTCACCGTAAGTGTGTGGATGGTGCTGTTGGTTAGTTTTGCACGTTACCTGGCCGTGTGTCGACCGCTGAATTCTCGGACTCTGCTCACATCTCGGCACATGCTTCGAGTTATTTTGTGTATCTATGTAACTGCGCTTTTATTCCACGCCCCATCCTTCCTCATGTATACTTTTGAAGAATCTGATTCAGAACACAAACTTAGCACAATTTCATGCAATTCATCTTTACGAAAAGAAAACAATACAATTAGATGTTCTACTGCACCTACGATTCTTGTGTACGACCGCCCATTTTGGTGCAATCAAACGGTTCAAATTTGTTATCATGTGCTTCAGATTATCGTTACCAACATTGGGCCTTTCGTCGGAGTGGTCATCTCAAATATCGCCGTAATACGAGCCTGTCGACGAAGCGATGCCTACCGGCAAGCCATTGTCACCCAACATCAGGCAACACGTAACCCGGCATGCTACTCTGGGAAGGACACATTTTCTCCTAGAAGATTGCGCTCAGCGGGTTACAAGCATTTATATATGACTGCCAATTACCCAACTCAGGGACTGTTTTTCATGAATTCTAACCCCCAGTATCGACTGTCCCTGCAGCATTTTCCAAACAGAGCAACCAATCGCGTCACCCCACTTTTGTTGGCCGTTATCTTTGCCTTCCTTCTATTTACCGCTCCATTTGGTATTGTTCACTTTGTCTGCTTACAGGTGATGAGAGAAATGGGCGTTCGAGTCCGGGACGATCCACAGACACGTCGGCTTTACATGGCTCTCAACCTTACTGTGGAGTGGACCAATGTAGTGCAAATTCTTGGCTGTGCTTCTAACTTCTTTCTCTACTTCCTCGTATCAACGACATTCCGAAGAACAACCAAGCGCACATTTCAGCGGTTGTTCAAACAGATCATGTTATTCCTTCGAAGACGCACCCGTCAAGTCTGCACTTTCAAGCTTTTAATTAATTTTAGCGCAGGTGGAACAAATTTGTGAAGCATTTTGTTGGGTGTGCGGATGAATTATTAACTTGGAACCTGCTGCGATGGAGTCAAATTTACTTACATCAAAAACCTAATGAGTATATTTAGCGTTCTTTTTCTTCCTGTGTAGTGTGGTCTTAAATGTATAGGGCTTCTGCCAAGGCTGCGACGGTTGGAAAGCGTGTTCTACGTGCGACTTCACGTACGC